>SNQJ01S0075923.1:97622-118132 GCA_010110895.2 Picea sitchensis
CTATCTGTCCTTCAAATACAGGAATATCAAAATTAACTTGTACCTTGAAAGGCGAGGTGCCTCCAAAGTGGCCAGTTAATGAAGATGCACCTGATGCTATCAGGAGGCATTGAAGGATGTGGGAAAAATTCTCCATCATTTCGTCCCTCTATTACGTGAGAGCTTGCTCAAGCAACAGATTGATAGGATCGTCTGCTCCGTCGTTTTTCTTTTCTTCTGCCATTGAGGGTTTCTTGGGTGTGCGAGAGAGATTGTCTTCAAGAGAGACAATCTCGAGACCCAACTTTCTATAATCAGACCTCGTCAGGGACATGCACTGAAAAAATGATCAAGAGCAGGCTGCTCTGATACCACTGATTCAGATTATTTTCGGCACGAAATGAGATCTGAGATATAATAAATAAATGCACAGAGATATTGCAGATATTCAATAATATAACAGAAATGTATCAGAGATGCAACCATAAACATATATATATAGTAATACACGATTTCTATTAATGAAAGAAATGTACAAAGACTGTAAAAATACAGAGTGAAAAACTCGCTAGAATGGTGGCAACTTATCTCCGAGAAGAGATGTGACGGCTACTCGCATTCACAAGAAGATGATTACAATGAGGATCTGAAGGCCTTTTTACAATAATAAGGAATGAAAAAAAACATATACATCCAAAAACTTAACCCTCAGAGATGAAGTGCCAAAAGTCATGTGGGCCCCATTTGGGTAAGTGAGTACATCAACTTCCCGGAGTCGTAACTTTTGAATACGATCTATGTTTTAGGCGTGTGATAGCTCGTTGGAAAGGTATCATCGAGGAGATTCATTTTTTGGGATCAATAATTCATTCTACTATAATTGAGAACCTCGATCTCAAAAAACCTTCATTTGGGCCCTCAAAATGGCCCCAGAAGTTAAAAACTGCTAAAAATAGAAAATTGCCAAAATTGCCAGAAAACTGTTTTGAGCCATTTGGAAAAGGTGGGTGGCCACTGATATCCACCTAGATCACTCATAGATATCTAGGTGAGCTTTCCACATAGGTTTATCAACTTTCCTGTAAATAATCCTATTCCTCCCAATGAAGGAATCATAACAGGCTTTCCTAAAGTTTCCCAAGTTCTTTCTATCGTAATATTCACCTGTGTTTCTTCATCCAGAACACAGTCAATGTCTAAGTCTCCTATTCTTGCTTCTATGCATTCTTTTTCTTTGAATATCTCTAATAAGCTAACATTTCGGTGGTCAGTCAGGGTGTCTTTCATCTGTAGCAATACTTTCTTTGATTATTTCTATGGTTCTATCCTGGTTTCAATTACTTCTTCTTGTCTCATATTCACCCTTTCAACCTTAGCAATCATTCTAGGGAAATCCAAAACTTCATGACCTGTATCTTTACAACAAAGACAACTAGGTCTTCTTCCAGGGCATTCCATAGCAAGATGTCCTGGTTTTCTGCAACTGTAATAAAGAGTTAATCCTCTCTTTCTCTTAAATGGTTCCCAACCTTTTTTGTACTGCGTGCTAGGATCATAGTAGTTAACCTGCAAAAAATTCTTTCTAGGATCTTGCATCCATCTGTTAGTCCAAACATTCTCTCTATGCACATGTTTAACATATCTTTCACTATTCTTATCAGATCTACTCATATCAAATCTTCTTTCATCTATCAGTGCCCTAGTTTTCAAGCTAGAACAAATTTTATCAGACATACCTAGATCCATACTCTAGAAACAAAAATTTCCACTTATATTACTTCCACAGAGCACAAAGCTTCAAGATTTAAAACTTTTCACTATTCTTACCTTTATTAGAGAACAAAGCTTGCAGATCTTACCTCTTTTCTTCAGATCTGACCCTTCTTGGCACAGAGCTTCATAGATCAAGTAGATTACTGTGCACTAGAACGACAGATCTACACACAGAGATTTCACAATTTCATATCGGATCTTCGCACAAAGATTCTTCTTCCTTAGTTCCCAACAATCACAGTTTTAGATCTCAGCAACAAAACCATTTGTTGGCATAGGGGAAGACCCAGGGTTCAACTCTACAACAACGCACCAACAAAAACCTAACTACGTGCCCTTTCTACAACACCTTCAAAGTAGATGAAGTCTCGCCCAAGGTAGAGGCAAGGGTGGTTGCAAGACTCAAATTTCCACAACCTTAGCTGGGACACAGATCTGTGATTCAGACACTTAATAGAGCACTTAGCAGTCAACATTCATCAATATTCGGTTCATAGTAACAACGCAGATAAACCCTAATTACAGAGCATTGTATTATTTAACCAGATCCAACATCTAATAACACTTAGCATGAAAGGAACTCATTAGATCTGACAGATTCAAGCACTAAGCATACTCACATAGGTTAGATCTAGCATTCATTCACCTTATTAAGCACAAAGAAACAAAATATCTATCTAACATTCATAAAGCACTAATCAAATCATAGAAAAACACATCAATACATTGCACCAAGCAGAGCAACACAACATATATGTGGTTCACCCCCACCCCGGGGCTATGTCCACCAAATCTTCTTATCTTCTATTATCTTTTGTCAATCAGTTACATGCACAAAGCCTCAAAAACCCTACTCCGCATAGGATAGGAGATCTACGCACTCCGCTAGATCCTCCTTCCCCGAGATAGGTCACAACACAAAGCCTTCTTACAACTACTTGCACTTAGCTCTACACTTCCTACACAACATGCACAAAACCAATCTCTATTCAAGACTTAGCACTTTTGATCACACAAATTGCACTTGTAGCTCTCTACTTACCTTGCCTAGCTACTTATTTATACATTACAAAAGTGGGCCTAGGCATGGGTAAACCCATGGGCCGAAATTCCCATACCCGTTACATAATCCCAAAACCCAAAAAGGCCTAAAAATGGGTCGAGATCCCGCGATCTCAGCTTCGTCTTGCGCTCCGTCTTCGACAACCTATCGAAGTCCCAAAAATAGGTCAATTATGACCAAGTATCCTCAAAACTTGGTCAAGGGCTAATACAATGTTATAACATAACATAACATAGCACTTGTAAACAACATACTCCTCATACCCATGGCACTGCCTTGTATCACAAATAAATATCAACAACATTTAGTGAGAATGCATCAACCACCCATTTTTCATATCAAATGAAACTAAGACTGCCTCATCAAATGTATAGGATTGTGTAGGCAACATCATAACAACAACAACATATAAGCGTAACATGTCTATCTTTGTGCCTCTAGTCTACAAGGGGGTCCCACCTACTAGTTAAATATTATTATCATAATAAATAATAGCGCTTAGCAATCCTTTGCGGGAAGAATTCATCGTTGTGATTTTAATCGTCAACAAACTGGTGAATCCACACGGAAATCTGTTTCCAACGGATTAATAACTCAAAATTTCTATTTTTGCAGACCATGTAAACATCAGATCAAGAAGATATACATCTGAATGATTATGCAATAGGGGGAAGTGAGCGGATTTAAGGGAAAAATGACTGGTATTTTGGGAATAACTCATGTAAAGTGTTAAGTATGAGGGGGTTTACCCCTGTAAGCATAATCATTCGATTAATCATAGTAAAGCATTCTTGACTTCAAGCAGAATTTTTTTCCGATATGCTCTTTTGAATCTTGGAGAGGGGGGAAGAAAAGGAAAGCAGAAGAGGGATAAAACAAACTATCTTTTATAACAACAGTTGAAGAAGATAACAATTTCAATGATGCTTTCAAGGGGAACATAATGACATCTATGTAACTTGATTGTTATTGATTAACAATACTTGCAGAATAGCGTCGTTGTAACAAAACTAATCCAACATTTTATTTTGACAAGAAATGAAGCCAAATAGCAAGAAATGACATAGCAGAAATGAAACAGTAGAAATGAAATAAGCGTAAATGAAAAAAAAGAAATGTAAAATTGAAGCAAATAAAACAAACTATAATACAGAAAACATTCCATACAACGTTAAAACTTTCAAGTTGGTTCCACATAATGTTTTAAGTCGGAACTGTTAGTGCTATAGGAAAATAATCTCTCTTGTAAGTCCTTTAGGATGTAAGAATTTACACCCAAGACAAAAGCGATCCTAAAAGGACCCAACCATAATTTTTGGAACTTTGAATGCCTTCCTCTATCAGTATGAGCTAAATACCACAGTAATACCTTCTCATTAACCTTAAATTTGACAACCTTGACACTTTTTTTGAAATATCTTCTAACAATATGTTGTCTTCTCTTTATATTATCCAAGGCAAACATCCTTTTCTCCTCTAAAGCCAAAAGTGCATTCATTCTTTGAGAAACATCAGAAGAATTTAATTCTTCAACCTGTAGTATTAACTTTAGGGAGGAAAGTTTTGACTCAGTATGCAGAATGGCTTCTTGACCATAAACAAGATGAAAAGGAGTGCAACTAGTTCTCACCTTGGTGGTAGTGTGATCTTCCAAAAGGACATAAGTGAGGAGAGTGTACCATTGACGAGGCTTATATTCAATGAGCCTCTTGATAATTCTTACTAGATTCTTGTTTATAGACTTAGCATGTCCATTTCCTTGGGTATAATAAGCCGATGAGGTAAAATGTTTAACCCCCAATTTAGCTAAAAACTAGTTCAAGTTAGTAGAAATAAAAGAGGGACCATTGTGTGTAATAATTTCCAAAGGAAGACCAAATCTAGAAAAAATATTATTCTCAAGGAAAGAAATCACTTGTTCATCCTGTGAATTCTTAAGCGGGACAACTTCAGTCCATGTTGTAAAATAGTCTGTGGTATTCAAGATAAAAACTTTCCCTGCTGAAGATGGAGGATTAATAGGACCAATAAAGTCCAAAACCCATTTTGAAAAAGGAAATTCAAAGAGGACATGTTGTAAAGGCATGGATGAAAGACATTATTTTCCAGCAAACTTCTGGCACTTGTCACAAGATCTTGAAAAATTACAAGAATCACGAAAGATTGAAGGCCAATAGTACCCTTTCCTGATAATCTTAAAAGCAATGGTTTTAGTAGAAAATCGACCTCCTACATGAATAACAGAATTTGAAGAACCATGTGTCTCTTGTAAAAATTTCTATGCTTCCTCATTATTCACACAGTGAAGTAACATACCATGGGAAGATCTCTTAAACAAGAAGTCTCCTATAATGATGTATCTAGAATATTTGAGGCAGAGCCTTCTTCTTTCATGGGTATATAATTTATCTGGACATATTTGATTTTGCAAGTAATACACCAAATATTTATATCGAGGATGTTCAGACACAGGAAGGATTTGATTGTCGATGTAAAATAGTGTTAACAGAGAGCTATCTTGTTCATCAATTTCATCACTTGTTTCATCATGTTGAGTTAAGTGAAGGGATAAGTCACGTCCCTTGATGGTGTTAGAAGTCATGATAGTTAAACCATGCTCTTGAATATTGGCAAGCCAATCTGCACGCTTCTCTGAAAGATAAGTCTGTGAGAGTAAAACCTTGACAGTGGAAGAATTTTTCAACAACTTTAACAAGAGAGAAATCATGCTTTTCAATAAAAGAATATTTAAACTCATCATCTGACAAGATTTGAATCATGTAAGCCACTGGTTTTTCATTTACTTGGTCATCACAATGAATGAGGATAGCAGAAACTGCTTCCTCTGTGGCATTAGTATATATCATAAATTCCTTCTCAAAATTCATCTTCACGAAAATCAGTGTGGTACTGATTGCCTTCTTGATACCTACAAAATCATTTTCGACGTCATCCATCCAAGAAAAGGAATGATCTTTCTTAAGAAGGTTGTGAATTGTTTTTACCATTATAGAAAAATCAGGAACAAACCTACGGACAAAGTTGATAACACCCATAAAAGCTTGAGCCTCCTTCTTGGAAGTAGGAGGAGGAAGATTTAGGATAGCAACAATCCTTTTGGGATCTATGCTTATTGTTGAATCAGAGACGATGTGTCCAAGGATATTTCCCTTGGTAATTCCCAAAATAGACTTAGAAGGATTTAAAGAAATACCAAATTTCATGCATCGCATGAGAACCTTTTTAAGATGACCAAAATAATTTGATCGATTTTTTGAATACACAGTTAAGTCATCAAGATAAATCTAAATAACTTTACCGATCAAATCATCAAAATCTATTTGCATAGCTATTTGTAAAGTGGCATTTGCATTAGATAAGCCAAAAATCATACGTTCATAAGTGAAATTTCCCCAACGAGTAATAAACGTGGTTTTATATTTATCTGTGTTTTTTACCTTGATCTGATTATAACCAGAAAAATCATCAAGTAAGGACATCATCTGTGACCCTGGAACTTGCTACAAAATCATTTCCATATTAGGGAGAGGAAAATGGTCTTTAATACTAACCCTATTCAATGTGCAAAAATCCACGCATAATCTAATCTCACCAGTCATTTTCTGAACGGGAACCAAATTGGAAACCCACTCAGAATAATTAATAGGAAAAATTATCCCAACCTTCAAGAGTTTTTCCAAGTCCTTTCGAATGGTTGCTTCCAGTACAGGGTTAATGGGTCTTTGTTTTTGCCTAAATTTTTTAATGCCCTCCTTGGTAGGAATGGCATGTTGTATCAAAACCACGAATATCCTCATAAGACCAAGAAACAAAATCTTGAAATTCACTAAGAAACTCAGTGAACTTCAAATTTTCTTCATCAGAACATTGGGCTCCTATTTTAACATTCTTTGGACAATTGGGTGTCCCAATGTTCAAGGAAATGGTTTCACCCACTTTCCTTTTCGACTCCTCTTCTTTATGTTTTTCTTTGTTGCCTACATGACTCGATGAAAATGAACTTTCTAGAGGAGTCAAGCCCTTTGGAATTTTTTTTATCTTCCATCGATATAATTTCCTTAGGATTATAAGGTTCATTTTGGATAAAAGAATAGATGCTCTCATCACTAGGGAAGACCTTCCATGACTCTACATTGTCAGGGATATGCGAACGATACAAATATTGAAAGGTACAATTAGGTCTTTGTGGCAGAAGTTGTCGAGTAGGAGAGGCTGCAAAAACAACTAACATGTCAGCCATTGAGTTCAATTCCCTTTTAAAATGAGTGATGTTGAAAGATAGAAAGTTCAAGATAAGTTACCAAATATTTTGGGTGTAATGTTTCATCAACTTGTTGCTAGGAGAATACATCTTACGTACAAGGTTTACAACAAGTTTGGAATCCCCAAAAACTGTAAGGTGACCACAACCTAGATTATAGGCATCTTCAATGCCTAACAATAATTCTTCAAATTCAGTGACATTGTTTGTGCAAGAAAACTCTAACCTATAGGAAACGTTATGAATTTTACCCATAGGAGAGTACAGGATCATACCAGCTTTGTTTCCTTCATTGGAGCATGAACCATCAAAGTGCATATTCCACATCCCATCCTCTATGTCGATTTATTCCAAGGTAGTGTTGTCCTCATATGCAAAGATGGAATACACTCCTAGGTCCTCCTCGATATAGTTCACATTAGGCTATGGGACGCTTTCTATATAAGGTGAAATCCTTCCCTCCCTTAAGACTATGATGTTTTTACCATTCCAAGGAACAGGTACGCGTGTCTCCTCGAGTGAGAGGTATCCACCCGTCAAATCTTTCCAATCTCTTCCTAAGATGATCGAGTAATTACTCACTAGCATATCGATTACCTGAATATTAAGGGTTGTCCTTATTTCAGGATGTGTTGGTCCTAAGGTCTACACCTGACTGCTAAAGGGCAAAGCTAGGCCACCTATCAGTTTAGAATGATTGCTTCCTTTAACTCTTTTGTTGGTTGGTCGGATGGTTATTCTATCAAGACAAAGGAAAGGTTGGGCTGGCAGAACGATATGGATGAGGGTCCTCCTTGGCTGATGGCACACTAATGACAGACCAGTGAAATAATAGAAAATAGAGAGAAACAACAAACTACTCAATGAATAATCTGCTGCAAGAAGTTCAATACTTAAAATATAATTTCAAAACATCAAACATGTATCAAAACACAATAACTCCCATAGGTTGCATAAAATGAATCATCACCAAAGCATTAGCTGTTTGACAGGTTGCATATTAGTAAAAATAAGTCGTACAATATCTGAAAGGAAATGAAATGTACATTGCACAAATCAAAAAATGTATTCAATATAAGAATGAAAACACATGAAGAGTTGAACACAAAAAATGTCATCAAGAGTATGTTCACAGTGAGATTTAATCCATGCATAAAACGTGTCCAACCAATCTATTGTATTGCTATTATTTCCTCAAAAAATATGACCCTTACAATATCAAAAACTAGCTATTTAAAAGAGTTGTAGAGGCTATTGTCCTTAGGGGATTGAGTCCTAAATTTAGGGAATTGTTAAGTAAAATCAAATAATTCACTTTGCTGAATCTTTGGACTTAATCAACAAGAGTGGTTCTTATCACCTGAGAAGACCAATCTTACATCTAATCTAGGAAAATGTTGGACTTAATCAAATAAAACTAATACTATCTCTATGACAGAACTAATGCATGTTCTGGAGGAACTGAGTGGCCAAAAAAATAGGCCTCAGTGATAGAAGATCTCTTTGTTGAAAGGACAAATGTATGTGATTCTTTGGAGGTCAGGAATGAAATAGCTGCACAGCAAAGTTTGTTGAAGTGTTTTTGAAACTAATCTGCGTAGACCTATAACTGAGACTTAACTCTCTATCTATGCATGAGCTTTCGGAAGACAAGAACATTATGTATTGACCGTCGGATGCCATATGTACCTTTGAAATAGCTTCTTTGGAATGGTTATCGGCTCATCGGGCATGAGATGTCACTTGAGGCCGAACATCAATCGACGGAACAAGATGAATGGACATGAGGGGTAGATGGCGTGTGAGAGAGGCGGATGCAAATTGAGAGTAGGTGTGAATACGATGAAGGTATCAAAACTATGGAATTGGCGATGTGTAGTGAGGGATCTGAGGTGGAACATAGGGAGAGGAGGATTAGATAGGCTGGGAAGTGAGTGGAAAACAAGTGGAGAAAGGTGAGAGGTGGCGGTATTAAGAAACAACCCAGGAAGAACTCGGAGGGGGTGGGGGTAGGCGACAAGTGGATTAGAGAGGGGGGGTCCAAGTTCTTGAGGAGCCACCATGTTAGGTAGGGACCGTGATGAGAAAAGAAAATCCTTATGCATTACTTATTAAAAGTACGATGGTGAGAGTCCGATCTGATAACCCCCCCCCACTGTTAAAGGTACAATGGTCGGGGGGGTCCGATCTGCGATAAGGACAGTTGGTCTGAAGAGGTGGGCCACCACCAATGGCGATCAACGTGGGGATTAACAAAGGACAATTGTCGGGTGGTGAGAGGAGCGAGAGTAGTGAGTGGGATGATCAGAGGTGACACAGTGATATGATGTCATTCAAGCATGTGATTGTGAGAGATATTTACCTATTGCAAGAATCGACAGTTCTCGTTGACTTGGGATTGATGGTCCAGATTCACTTCGGACTTTCGGGCTTCGGGTGTTTCAAATGTGAAACATAAAAAATATCCTGGAGGAAAATCTCCAGAATGAATGATTTTGTGCCATGTGTCATGATGGATGAACGGTCCAGATTCTCTTCAGAAATCTGGGCTTCGGGAGTTTCAAATGTTAGACTTGGAAATATCCCGAAGGAAAATCGTTGAAGTGACGTGGTGGACTAACGTCGCATGATGTCACGGCTGGCTAATGTGTCCTGGAAAGAAAGGTGACATGTGTCACATGGAAATGGGTGAATGACACAAACAAATGACCTAGAATGAATGCCACATGTCATGAATCATGAGTGTGCCATGTGTCTCGACTGTTGGTTGTCACGTGATTCAGGACTTCGGCTCTCTGGGTCTTCGACATTCGGCTCTTTGGGACTTTCAAATGTGAAACATGAAAATATCCCGGAGAAAAACCCCCGAAGTGGATGATTTTTTGTCACGTGTTGTTTTCGATGGATGGTCCAGATTCACTTCAGACGTTTAGGCTTCGGGAGTTTCAAATGTTGGTGCTTTGAAATCTCCCAAAGTGGTACGGACCCGTAGTGACATGGCATGCTCTCAGGACTTCGGATCTTCAGCTCTTCAGAGGATTCAGGTCTTTGGAAACTCAATACTTCTAACTTTATACTAAAACCCGTGCGATTATGGAACCACAATGGATGAGAGCCATTGATCTATTTGATCTGATAGATTTCCGTTGTCGAAAATTAACCTGTCTATTTGTTCCCACAATCTGATCCTGAAATTTTCTTCTCTGGATTGTTGCGTCGTGTGCACGGGCATTTCCTATGCATAGAAAAGGCTTGGTAAACCCGCGGTGAGATCAATCAATGGTGCACATGATGACAAGCATTCTGAAACAAATATGACATATATTTCATCCTTCAAGAAAGACAGAAAATGAAATGCTCAAAGACTTAAATAGGAAAGAAGCAAACAAGAACCATGTCACTTAGTGATGGGAAAATGACTTAACCAACCAGAAAAAGGAAAAATTTATGAAGGCATAGGGAAAAAGAGGGGAGAGGCAGGGGATACAGACCTAGGTTACAATAGGATGCACGCACAAAACCAAGTTCACGTCCTTGATTTCACCTATGGTTGTTTGTTGTAAACTATTATAAGAGAGCATGCCTATGGCATTTTCATTTTTACAATACAAGCCTATCTCTTCCATAATAATCTTTGACATTACACTTGGGCCCAAACCGCCATCAATGATTCAACAATCGACTATTTTGTCCATAATCTTTACAGAAATATAAAACAAGGGTTTTTTTTATAGGGTGTCTAAAGTTATGTACACCTACTTTATTTATAGTTGTATCCTGTTCATCTACCTCTTCAGAGAGGTTGGCTACAATGGAATCTTTTCCTTCCATGAAATTTTTCATATGCTTTTGTTTCTCAGGGATGACAACCATATCCAGGAGGGTAGAATCAACTTAAATATTAGCCAATTGATTGAGAATGTTTTATTTAGAATAAGGAAGAGGGGAGGTATTTCCTTGATTGTCAAGAGCCTTAGAAACCTGAACAATAACAGATGGTGAAGATGAGATAGGGCTAGAAGAAGTGAGAGGAGGATCATATTTACCTTTTGGAGCATGGGATTTATTCCTAGTGTTTATGATCATAACATCCTCTAGCTCTGCAAAGTCTAGGAAAACAATAGTAGTTTCAGGTCTTTTACCAAAGATTTTATCTCTGACACTCATCTTTACCTCACAAGTACTTTCTTCATGGTGTTCCTCGCAAACGTTACACCATCTACGAGGCATGATTGCTTTAGGCTGAAAATTGTTTTCATTAGGATTTCTAAAGGGTGGTGAAGAAGAAGATGAATACCTAGGGGTAAGTGAGGGGACATTTCCTTTCTGCTCATATGCTATCATTTGGTTATTCATGTTTTGTACAAGATGTAAGAGGGCAGACATGTTCGTCTGTTTAACTAAATCTCCCTTAGGAAGACATGTTCTTTCAAGTTGTTCTTCATACTCTAAACAAGTATGCAAAGAGGAACCAAGTTTATCAATGGCCTTTTCCTAAAGCCTATGATGGTAGGGGGAAGGTAGAGCATTATACTAATGTATGAAAGAGGCTTGGTTTTGAGGGCGAATGAGTTCAGAAATTTGGTTATATAATTTGGTGAAATGCAAGTTGAAAGACTTGATAGTTTCACCATCCTTATAAGCAATGTTATTGTACTTTCATAACTACTCGGTTGGGATTTTGGATTGCCCATAGTTAGACTTGAACCAATATACTAACTCTTCCAAGTAGAAATAATCTTGGGAGGAAGGTCAAAGAAATCAGTCACAACCTTCCCTTCAAGGAAATTAACAAATAAGGGCATACAAGTGCCAATGTCATTGGCTCCTATGTTATGACAGGAATTATAAAATGCCACCAAGTGTTCATTTATGGTAACTATTTTATTCCCTGAAAACCTAGGGAGATTCTCTTTGAATTTAGGAAGTGGACGAGTAGCAGGTGCTAGGTTAAGAGGGGAGGAAACATGTCATGGAGTAGTTGTAGCATCTTCTTCAAACTGAAAAAGACCATCCTTTTTAATGATTTTGGTGGGATTTGTAGTAGATTGGACAGGGACTTGATGACTATATAAGATACCAATCACTGAAGAGGATGAAGGTTGAGATGAAGAAGCACCTCCAGTGCCATCAGAGCCACCACCAGATTCTATCTTGTGAATGATATTTAAGGGAGAGATAGACGAACTGGATGAATCAGACAAAGTTCTCCTTAGAGTACTTTGTTGGGCTGAAAAACAACATTTCTTCTTCCTATTTCAGCAATAGGAATAATCTCAGGTGATAAACCTCTTCTTCTCCTAGAGATGTGAGGGTCTAAGGACATGAAAAGAATACCAACACTGTAGGAAAAAGAAATCTATGGTTGATTCCTAGGCTGTCTTTACCTAGATTCCCAACGTTATTGGACACTTATGTCTTGTTCAATCACTTCCCATGAGCATTCAAGCTCAACCTAGGTATTAGCAGTCGTTAAGATGGTATTAAGCAAGGTTAAAGCAATGTTGGTTTGATATTTAAGACCTGGCTCAATGTTGGGCTTCCTTGCAACAGGTACAGTCAAAGAATCAAAAGAAGTAATACAAATATATTCAATGATAATCAAGCACAAAATCAACCTTAGAGATATGGAATATCTCCCCAGTATGGTCGCCAAATAAATGTTGAGGAAAAGATATGAATTTATCTTAATCAATCATTTTTTAATCTTTCTTGGCTAAGGTAAGATAATCGGGAATATTACCCTATGTTTATAGCCTCAAAATGTATTTCCCAATCCACAAGTACTAATTACAAGGGCTTATGATAATTTTTTTAAATAAAATATTATTTCAAAATATAACATTTTATATAATTTTCTAAACATAACATCTTGCAGAAAGTAAATGTGGAGATCAAAAGAAAAAATACTAAGTCACAGATTAACACAAATGAGATAGAATAACAATCGCTTTATTTCATTCCAAGAAATCAAAAGAATCATTCTCTTTACAAAAATCTTTGTGGGTGCATTGGACCAAGGTCAAACTTACATATCCCCGATGAAAACCATACAAAAGGACTCTGAAAAGAAGTAAAAACTGAACTTTAAAATCTGGATTAGCTTGCCACAGATTGCTGCCCACTTGACTCTGCACAATATCCTTTATCAATCATGAAACTCAATTCATAAAAACACAAGTCTGAACAGACTATCAAAGATATATCAATACATTTGAAACATGCATTTGAATGATATGGTTCAACTTTAAACCTTGTTATCTACAATAGGATCCTGATGTCATAAAAGAGAATTAGGATTTTAATGAATTGAAGAATGAATGAAAACTGAACTATCTCAATAAAACTCAAGAGAAAACCTTAGTATGATTTCTCCTTCTATTCTCCTCTTGTTATTCCTTCTCATTTGGCTTTTATGCATTCCAAATTAGTTGAAGTAGTTCAACTACCTCATTTAGTTAAGTTAACTAAAACTCAACTAACTTTTAGTTTAGGGGAAGAATTAATAATAATAATAAAGAGTCTTTTTATTAAATAATAACTAGTAGGTGGGACCCCTTGTGACTCCATTTAATTTCTTAAAAAAAATAAACATAATTAGACAATCAATCAAACACATGCCTCCTTGTGGATCCCATAATTATTTCCACAATTTGAAATTTAAATATCAAAGATATTGCAAATTATATCCAAACATATAAAAATCCACAATATCCAAAAATAGCTTGGTGTCCAAAACTTTCAACAATCCACTGTCCTCAATAAATCAATTATAAACACATAATCAAAAACCATATTTTCCACTTTGAGAGGCGATTTTTCCTTTGTTGTTGTTGTCTCCTTTTGACTTCCACGAATTAGCCTTAGGTTGGGTGAAACCTTGAGGCTTGATCTCACTAATGACATGGGAGAAGTCATCTCTCAAGGGCATATGGGATGATACTGACTTGGCTGAGTCACTTGAAGGAGAGGAGGGAGCAACAACAACTTTAACTTTGTCATGCACATGGTGGGCTTCAGTTTTGAGTCTTTTTCTTGCATGGGACGATTGTACAGGTGAGTGTGTAGGGGAAATATGAGAATTTGGGTTTACAGGTGGAAGAGGAGGAGGTAATGACAAGTTTGTCCAGCCATGATGGTGGGAGACTGTCGGGTGAACAATCTCCTGCCATCCATCATTATCGGGCACTTCAAGTTGAAAAGATACATCAGGAGGCACAGGGATACTAGGAACATGTTGGGGCTAGAAGGGAGGCCTATCTGGTCTAGGTTGGACTATTCCTTGCCCAATCTAATTGAAAAATCCATCTTGAAAGAACTGGTTTAACTCTTGAGGATCGACAACGAAATGCATTGAGAATTTGGGCCTTCTAGGCCCTCTATTCCAATTTCATCTTCCCCTATTATTTTGGCCATGACTTCCTCTGCTGAAGAAGCTCATCCTGTATGCAACAATTATTAGCAACTAGCTTTTAATGGACCATACATGACATTCTCTTAATATAAAACAAAGTTTGGTTGAACAATTAACATCAGACCCATGCAATCCAATCCATAAAATTTATTTCATAATTGTCAAATGAGCAAGGGGTGAAATAGGGTTCATGGGATATATGGGGGGATTGCAATAAGCAAAAAAGTGATATCATGATAGGGAGTAAGAACATGATTACTGCTTGACAATTCATTAAATAACTAAATGTGCAACAATATGAAAACATATCAACTACCATCTATCTCTGTGTCATTTTTTATCACTTCCATACATAGTTTTAATTTAATTTTAGTGAACAGGGAATGCAAAATGAATTTGGGATCGTGAGGGGATTTATAATGAGTGAAAAAGTGAGAAAATGAGAGGGAATTATATGGATATTGTTCATAAAATAAATTAAATCAATCAACTATCATAACTCTGTTTTAAATTCAATCCAAAAAGTATCCACTTCCAAGACCAAAAACATTTAATTGTTCCTAAATGGCATACAAATTGCTTGTTTTATTTGATAAAACAATTTAATTTCATAGAAATATTCAATCTATACCAATCTGTGCATTTATATAATGACTATGAAAACATTTTCAATTCCACAGTACTGCATGCTCTAATGTTGATCTCTCCTTTTAACAAAAGAAACAACCATAATAGGCACATGGATTCCATTTTTTATATCCAATACCCATTCCTGGAAATCAAATAATAATAGACCCAGGATTAACAACCAATAATCAATTGTCATCAAAAAAAAATCGGGCCCGATTTCATCATACACTGGTTCCTTTTTAAATCTGAATAGAACCAAGGAACGTTTGATGAGCCTACCATACACACAACTCTTTGACAATGTAACTGACATAATATTGATTTGACAACAACAATCAACCCAAAAAACGTAACCCTGAGATTGATCTCTGTGTGAGTCAATATGTATAGACTTCCTTTTAAAACAATCATAATCTACACGGTGATCCCCATAATATGTATGAAGAGAACATTACTATATTGACACATGGTATCTCTTTAAAACTTTGACAGAATCATGATTGTGCTTGGTGAAACAATCACTCACACATGTTCCTTCTTAAATTTAAATGTAATCATGATCATGCTAGGATTAAACAGAGTAAGAAAGATCATAATCGACTAGAAGGACATCTCTCGGGCTTGAGGTAACCATACTTTTCTTTTATGTTCAAACAAATTCATCATAGAGAGGAGACATGAATATTCGACCAATAGATGGTCTCTGAAGTGAGAGAGATTGTGCCTTTAAAATTTCCACAATCATTAAACCCAAAATCTTGACAAACCCCAGAAGGTGCCCGAGGAAGGTGGAAGCAAGTCAGACCCCAATTCGGGCTCTTTAGAATTTAAATGCAGAGAGGTAACAAAAGTCAGTTTGACTTTAAAAGACACAGAGAGCTCACAATATTTTACATCCTCAAGAATTTACCACCGAGAAGCAGCCACAGGTAACAAATATAATATTGAAAGAACATAGAGCCATGCTCTTTAAAAACACCACATTCCTTCAACTTATAACCCTGATATCTTGACAGAACCATAAGAGAATTCTCAAGTGAAAAATAAGGCAATTCAAGCTAAACAACCCAGGCACACATATATGCCTCTAAAACTTTTTTGCAGAGAGGAACCGAGGGTTAATTTAAACAATGAAGGGTACTCAAAAATACAGAGGGACCATGTCTTTTTTCAACACTCAAGAGGTTGATAACTTATGAAAACAATTGATAGTGAGGCCTCACAACATACAATCATCATTATAGCAAAAGACGAGAGGAGCGGGTGTGAAAACCCTTCGTGAAAAAAATTCCAGAACGCAACTCGTATCAATTCGATACATACACATGCCTCTATGAAACATTATGTGCAAACCAAGATTGGAATGTGGAAAGATTTATGTGAAATGACAGTAAAGAACAAGCCATACAAACAATAGCTTGGTCCTAGCGAAAAAAACCACACCACTGTCAACATTTGCATTGAAATTTGGGTAAATAACCACAACAACGCCCAAGAGGAAAAGGGTTGACAACAACTGATACCCAGACTGCTGGTTAAAACCCCTCAATAATAAAACTCAGAGATTGTTGCACCACTGTTACCATTTTCCACAAAGAATTATCATAAAAAACCAAGCTGACCGAGTCAATACCCAATGCGTAGACTTTACAATCAATAACACCCATTAGTTCGGTTAAAAATGCCAACATTTCGCAGTAATCACAGAGAAGCCAAAAAAAAATATCGATACACAGTTGAAAAACTCAAGAAAACAAAGAACCCATGCAATCCTGAGCCACCATTTGATTCATAATATAGAGAGTCCATCATGGATGGAAAGAAAAGAGCCATACATGTGAGAAAATCGCTTCAATGACGAGTTGGGTTGAGTTTTCCCCTTCGAAACCTGAAATCGTGGAGCTTTCACAACCAAAAGAGCCACAATGCAACTATGCTAGGGTGACAACCAACTCAAAGGAGGTTTGGAGTGACGTGCAGTAAATTCACGTCGCTTCCTCACTTGTCCCTATTCAATTCTATGTACTAGCCAGTCCATCAACCATTAAATTAAACCATATAACCAATGCATAATTTAAATGTCATATCTATTATATAGATATGATTACATATCAATTGTATAGTGCGCCACCCAAAAATGTCTCCACCATACGTTAACATTACCATATGTGCCTCCATACAACTCTTGAAAATTGCATAATCCTTTAACCCAAAACACATAGTATAGTAGCTAGGTCCACCATGTCACAAAGGTTTATACATAATCATTTTTCCATAGCTTTAGAACTTTTCCATAGTTTTTCCCTTTTGTTTCGAGCTCTCCCATTTTATTTCTTTTTTGCATAAATCATATATAGATTAGTAATCAATTTATGGTTGAGTAATCAATGTTATAATATAACATAACATAGCACCTGTAAACAACATAATCCTCATACCCATGGCACTGCCTTGTATCACAAGTAAATATAAACAACATTTAGAAACAATGCATCAACCACCCATTTGTCATATCAAATGAAACTAAGACTGCCTCATCAAATGTATAGGATTGTGTAGGCAACATCATAACACCAGCAACATATAAGCATAACATGTCTATCTTTGTGGCTCTAGTCTACAAGGGGGTCCCACTTGTTAGCACCATGTTTTTCATAGCTAAGGTTAGAGGTTTGTCAACAATTTGCAAAGACATGCCTGATTAGCAACCATTTTTTTTTATGCCTAGAATCATATAACATCTCCAACGATCAGTTTCAAAAGGAAGCTTATCATTTATTTGTTCCATTTCCATTTGCAACTGCGTGCTGCAAAATTTTCTACGCACTGCGTAGTGGATTTCATCATACAGTGGATTTCGTCGCGTAGTGGATGTTTTCGCGCATAGGATGTTGTCATGCAGTGGTTTTCGTCACACTGTGGATTTCGTCATGCAGTGGATTTCATCGTGCAATGGCTTTCGTCGCACAGTGGATGTTTTCGCACATAGGATGTTGTCATGCAGTGGATTTCGTCACACAATGGATGTTTTCATGCAGTGGATTTATTCATGCAGTGGATGCTTTCGCACAGATGATTTTCCCGCGCATAGGTTACGGGTCGCGTTGCGCAAATGACTTGTTTAGTGGTCAACTTAAAGATCAATTTATGAACAAATGGAGAGGAATTTTGAAAATCCCTAAGAGATTGTTGTTGAGGACAAACCAAATAATAAAAGCCTCTCTCATATTTGAAAAACATTTCATATTTTGGGATATTCGAAGGAATCTTTGAGCCCTATTTTTCAGTTTTCATGATTTCCTGTCCGAGACATATTGTTGCGACACGTATTCCAGCCAGCTAGAGATGAATTTCAAGAAACCGAGAGAGTTTTGTCTTTATAACAAGTTTATATAAAAAAACCTCTCTCAGTTTCTAAAAATAGTTTTTTATTAGTGATATATGATGTCATATTTAACGCCTATTTTCCCAGTTTGTTTCGCAATCTGCTACATTTTTTGTTGTAGGTTACTATTGCGTAGTAGACTTGTTGTGCAGGGTTGAAAGAGTGTCCAACAATGCACATGATGAATTATCACAACCATATGGTCAAATTTTTATCATGATCAATGATTGCAAAGAATATTTCGGTTATGATTATGATTTGGAAAAGTCGAGTTTTCATTTTTAGTAAATACGTTGAAGTTATTGCTCTCTTTCAAAGAAATTGGATCCATGATTCTAAGAGAGAGTATCTTGACCCCAGCAGCCAAGGGTAAAATTAGTTTTCTATATATGGGGATCATTTTCATGTAAACAAGGTTGGTTGGCAAAACGATGTAGACAGTGACTATTGATTGTAGCTTTTTGATTTGATTGAAACTTAATGCAAAAGTCCTGAAGCATTGATGAAAAGATTCTAACGGTGGCAGTTTTATGTATTGTATTATTTCTTTGTGTATGTTCTTTCCTGTTCTCTTTATATTCATATCTATTTCTGTCTAAATAGGAACATATTTTCAAACCTGGGATTCACTGCGCCGCGCCCTGGGATTCACGCCATTTAGACAATTGTCTTTCCTCTAAGTGAACTTGGAATTCATCCTCAGCGGTGCTGTGAGTCGCTTCCTGTGTTTTTCTCTCGCCACACAATGATTTTTAACTAAATACCTCTACTCATTTAGCCTTTATTCTCTCGAGTTCAGTCATTGAGTCATTTGTTTCTATCATTTTCTTAAATTGACTCTGTTTCCCAATGGTACTTTCCCTCTTGCTTGTCCTGCCATCCCTTTTAAAACAAAAATAAACTTGTCCTATTGCATAATCTTACCTCTGTGCATTTATTGATGAAATATTTGAGTTATTACCAATCATTAGATATATGAGAGAGTCCTCTCTGGTTGTATAGTTCAGAAGACAATCTAAAGCTAGTTGAAATAGTTACCTCGGGGATTTCTTTGATACAACCCAAAGAAATTACCGAGTGCTAACATCTTGGTGCTATTTCTGGGGACATAATTTAATGAAACTTTCTCTGGGAAGAACGACATTGTTGCAGTTCTAAGGTCTGAGAGCAGCAAACACTTAGGCACATATTGGCTATATTTATGCTCCAGCGACTCCACACATCAGAAAATCAGTTTGAAGGTTATTCCACTGGTAGAAGAATCCATATCTAAATTTTTTATGGCTACTCCAATCAAGCTTCAAATTCTATTCAAAGACTCCACTGAAGAATGAAACCTGTTGATAGAGATATGGAAGAGCAGTATGGAAAATCAGGTACTCTAGCTTAATTTTAGTTCAAGAAGTACTTTTTTGTTTTATCATTATCTTCTTGTCCTTTCCTAAGTTTTTCAAAACAATATTTCTTCACTTACTGCATTCAAATGAATCCCAGAGATATACCCTTATATATACTTCATTGCAAACTGTAGGTATACCTCCTTCTTGTATAATCGATATTCACCAAGATCCTTCCTCTAAACCATATGATGTTCATGATCATTCTTGTGAGCTTAATGAAACCAAAGCTGAGCTTGTACCTTCTGTTCATAATCCTGTACCCTCCAATATTCAAGAAAGATACAGACCTCTTAAATTTCCTTCCATCCTTCATGACTTTCCTCTGAAACATTATAAGTACCTTCCTAGGTTTGACGGAGAGCTTGATGGACATTCAGTTGAAAAACATATTCAGGTCTTTGAGCATTTTGTAGACCTTTTTGATTAAACATGATGATGTGTCTATGAGGGCCTTTTCTCAGTCCTTACAAGGACATTCCAAAGTATGGTTCATACATTTGCAACCTCAGTCGATTAGCTCGTGGGATGACTAGAGTATATTTTGGGGTGAGAGTGTAAGGTAGCTAGAGAGGTAGTGGGGGCGG
>SNQJ01S0075924.1:13543-36899 GCA_010110895.2 Picea sitchensis
CAAACTGTAAACACACATTTTAATAAAAAGGCTAAGTCTGTTGATTTCAAGATTGACGAGAAAGTGTTGCTATGGGGTTCTGCTCATGCTGAGAAAGGAAGACATTCCAAATTTTAGAAACTTTGGTTAGGTCCATTCAGAATTACCTCTGTCCTTGGTAATAATTCATATTTATTAAAGGACATGGACGAGCAATTATTCTCTTACACTACAAATGGTTCGCATCTTAAGCACTATGTTGAACTATATTAATTATTGATTGAAGATTCAATGCTTTTGTATATACTTGTCCTTTTTGTACATACTTGCTTTTGCTTGCATATCTGGGCACAAGTTTTGTTTCAATTTTTTTTTAGCTTTTATTTCTGGTTTGAAATTTGTTTTTTGGGACAGAGTCAACTAGATCAATCAAGTAACTAGATAGATTATTATTTGCAAATATTATCAGTTAATTTTGAAACTAAACATACAACATAGATAAAATGATTTTCTTTTCATTTTAAAATGTCGATTGAAATAATTACCTATGCCTTCAGTTATAGACTTTGCTAGAGGCTTGATGGTCATGGCTCCTCCCTTTTCTCCTTTCCCTTTCTACCCTTCATATTGTTTTCAAATAAGAGTATATAAAAAAAAATTATAAGATTTTTGCAGTAAAGATTAAACTTCAATGAAAACTATCTACCCAAGTGATACTTAATGTCTCTATGTTTGCTTCATCAAAATCAAAGATCATGGGTTCTAATCTATTGTTAGCATACTTCCCTATGGAGTCTCCACTTTTTGACGTAAAAAATGTACAACTAGACCTACATGCAAAGAATTGCAATGCACTACATTAATTTTATTATTATTATATATAATTAATAAATGGGACCCCATAAAGAGAAACTATATTAAATTGATTTCATTTTCTTTTAAAATTGCAGCTCACAAACAAATGACATGATTACAGCCTGGTATTTTGTTCTATTACACATGCATGAATGGTTTCTAGATAGTAATTTGTGATTCTCCTTATGCTTACATTGCACAAAGTATATCATTGTCATATTTAAAAGAAGGAAAGAAAAAGGTCTATCCATAAGTGTTATGGTAACTTGGTTCAAACCTTGTTACTAAATTGAGTTTTAAAACATGTCAAAAAAGGGTGTTAAGCTTTAGTTATGCACATATATCATATGGTATATGGTCTCAACTCAACATACGATGTTATGCAAGCATTGGCATATAGTATGGATGAGTTCATATATGATAGAGTTTTCATATGACAATGTTATTAGGTTATTATCGTTGGTGGCATTTGTTCAAATGTTTAACACTTTACTTGGCTTTGTGAAAATGGTATAAATGATGTTTTTTTTTCTTAATATGATATAAGTGCGAGTTTGACAGATTTGAATGCGTAGATAGTGTGGTATATGGTTCGAATTGGGAATCTGAGTTGCAATTCGATGTTTTCTACCATGTAACACGTGGTTTCTTAATGGAGAAGTTGGTGAGGATTTCGTTTTTTCCATCCAATATTGGAGGTGACATGAAATTAATGAGAGTTATTGCACTCTCTATTTGTTTTCCTCCTGAGGAATACCACCTTTCTTGCATTTTGATTTTGGTCCAGAAAACTTTGTTTCTAGTAAGTCGAGAGTTTTGAGTTTTGGAACCTTCTCGGTGGTTGGATAACTATCTTGGGCTGGGAATTTTCGACTCTTCTGGCATCAAATGAGTTACTCTGCTCTGACAATTTAGAATGTTGGCTCTGGTTTATTGTTAAGTGAAACTCTGCATGATTCCAAGCATTTTCTTTTAAAAAGAAAATTCTGTTTGGTTCGCACTGACCCAGAATTTCGACATATTTTTTTTTATTGTCAATACATATAACTTTTAGAATAATTAGACATGTTGCAACATAGGAATGATGTGTTGACGAGTCGTTTGATGTGGAAATAAATAAGTGAAACCCTTCCTTACTAATTGATTTCACTCCACTCCTTTAAAAAAAAACTCTATGAATGAATGTACATCCAATAAGACACTGTATGAGCTGTTAAACCTTTGAAGAGGTTTCAAATATGAAATTCTCATGTATGAATTTATTATGTGGAATTCTCTTGGATATTTATGAATTTATTTTAATAAATGAAGTAATTTTAGCTCCAAAGGAATTAAAGGATAGATGAGCTACATGAGTCCATTTAGATGATTATGGAAGTCTTGAGTTTTTTCATCTTAGTTAATGATTAAAGGAATTGGAATGATAAATTATCTGCAGTATGAAAGGACATTGATCATTTATTTTCCCTTCCATGATTTTACTTTTCACAAATTATAAAGTTCCTCATTTTCCCAAATTCATTTTATTTTTCCATGTTCTGTTATGCAGAAGTTTTCAAATTGAAAAGGGAATTAGTCAAGGATAGATTTCAATTACGAATAGTGAATTGGATTGGGTAACATGTACAATTAATCGAAAATGATATTATTATAAGAGTTGATCTTGCGTTGAGTTATATGAATTTATATTATTTAGAACAATAATCATTTTCTTTTCGTTTCATAAATGTCACTTTTCATTCAATACAAACCCCGTCACATCCCATGTATCATTTAATATCTATGTTCTAAATGATGACAGTTGTGAAATGAAATCAAGCAAGTTAATTGTGATTAATATATGCAGAGTAATGGATTGATTGCATGCATGCTTTTGTGTTGACTGATAAGAGCCAATGTTTTAAAAATATTTTTAGGAAAAGTAATTTGATGGTTGATTAGTCTTTCTTGTTTCATATGTTTATCTAAGTTTGATTTTAGGCAATGAGTTTCTTTAGTAGGGGAATCCATGCCAGAGGTAGGAAAAAAGGTAGAGCCAAGAATAATTTTTGGCAAAGAGGTAATAGGAGGCTGAGATTCTCTATGCATTTTGATGTTGATCTTGAAGAATTGAATTAACTGCTTCAAGCTGGTTTCTTCAATCTTGTGGGCCAAGGAGTGCTTCATCCACATCCCTATCATATGCTTGAGAGACCGCCTTACTAGCCTCAACCTAGCTATGTTGTTCATCAAAAAAGAGAGAGAACAATGAAAGATTTTATGATAAAGGTATGCTCTTATACTTGTGATATTAATTACTTTTCATTCATTCTAAGTTATCATAGAGTCTTAACCATTTTGTTGATAGCAGGGTCTTATTGAAGGTAGCAGGATTTAAAGGTTGAGAAGCATATTTCAACAACTTAATCTAGAAAGGTCAATCATTTGGTCTTGAGAGTCTGTCTATTATGATTTGATTATGAGTTAGTTTTCATAACTGATAGGGAATATTTTGTAGAGTCAGTCAATGATACTTTCGTGGCTAAACTGATCTAGATTTCTAGTCTCAGTATTCTTTCGTGATCAAAGTATTTTGTGTGGTGCCCACCAAAGATATCTAAATTTGATCTTGGTCCTTACCCTCACAGGGGTGTGAAAGAAGGGTTATGATTGGAATGAAATCAATAAAAATGTTTTGCTGATTTTTGGATATCGCATGTGTATTTCCTTATATTACTTATCAAATTTGTATTTCATCTATTCTTGATTCTATTCAAACCAAAACACATATTTTTCACTTTCTTGTTTTGAACATTTAATTAAAGAAAAGAAACAATAGTTCCTAGTACTTATTGCTTGAGAATCAACTAATATTTTTGACTAAGGCTATAAACCTAGGGTGATAATCCCAACTATCTTAACCCAACCAAGTAATATTCGAAAATGTTGATGTGAGGTTCCTCATACCTTTTCCTCAACACGATCCTCGTACACAGGTGATTTATTACACATTCAGAGTGATTTAACATGTATGAAATGACCCTAAACCTTCATTTTGAACTCTATCTTCCTTTCTAAGCTGGTAAAGCAATCTACCTCATTCTGATTAGCTCTGTAATACCCTATGAACATATTTTCAATGAATCGCATGTATTACGCTTTTTCTAAAATTACTTGTCTCTTTACAATTACCTCATTATTTTCTTTGGATTAATTCATGTTTTAACTCGAGTGATATAGGATGTAGAAAACATTTCACCATGGCAAGTCAAAATAGTAGGAGATCTAAGGGCTATGTCTACTTTCAATCAACCTCTATGCCAAAAAATTATTCTCGCTAAGCAGAGATTCTAGTAACAGATACCACCCATCACATTGGAGAAGACCAAAGTCTTAGGTATGATGAAATTTACCGTATCTTCAACACTGGGTATTTTTCACTGGATGACAAAGAGTTTGAAATATACCAGAACATACAAAAGAGTGACATTCACCTAGTGGTTGCTTGGTCGGCCCTGGTTCTTTACAATGAAGTAGTCCAGTGGTGCTTTAAGAAGTTCGACCCAAACACAACAACCATCATAAGAAAACACATAAGGAAAATAGCATCTCTGAGACCTGAGAATATCAACATGATGTACCACTTACCCACACCTGCATGTGCTCTCAATGAGCCATTCTTAAAAGGTTTCAGTCAAATTAATAAAGGTCTAGCTAAATTAATGAAACACTAGTGGGTATATGAGGACAAGACTCTCAAGTAGGGATAGAAGCTTGTCCCCACACAAGAATTCAAAGCACCATATAAAATGTTGATCGCTATGTTGAATCGATTGTATAGCAAAGAAAAAAGCATACACTTTCAAACAGATTGGCTACCCTTGGCACATACCATTGTTAAAATAGGATAAGTGTTCAATTGGGAAGATATATTGGCTTTCAACATTTGTCTCCACATGAAAAATATTCTAGATATGAGAAATCCCTACCTTTATATTTCATCCTACTTAATTGATTCCATTCATTCCTCTGTGCAATTCCTTGATCTCAGGTGCAACTAGGACCAAGACCAACCCCATGTGCACGTGTATTGCTCTGAATTATGGAACATAAATTACAAAATGTATGTTTATGACATTTGTAACTACTTCCTCGCCCCTCTTTATACTGTAATTTATTGTTTCCCTAGGCAGAAAATATCCAGTGAAGTTAGGGATGGGATGAAAGGGATAGCATATTGGTATCTAGGAAAATACTACTCGTACATCAGGGTGTATGGCACCACTAGGGCCCCACATCTTTTACCTTACTTTGTCCTATATTGTCTTCTAATAAGAGAAATTGCTTACCAAACCATGGGAATTGGGGTTATCTCACTGATTTTGAGTAGTTGCAAAAAACCTTTGGCCTATGTTTCCTATCCACATAGAGAATTACACCATTTCTAATGGTACCCATGCTAAAAACAAAGTATATCCCCTACACGATGTATGCCTATTCCTTGGAGAGTCAAAAGGTCATGATCCACATTGTAGTATTCCAGATATAAAATAGTATGCAAAACATAAATATTTTAGCTAGAAATGATAGAGAAACAATGATATAACTAGAATAATACCAGAACAATAGAATAACACCAGAATGAGCACTTTGATTATTGATAGCAATGTTCACTTGCCTCTTTGAGGGGGAAAACTCCAACAGAGTAGAGCTCTATTACAATAATATCCAAGACAATATTTCTCTTACCCTCTACTTCTATTTATACTAAATCTATCATCCAAAAGAACAATCTAGAGGAAGATCCTTCTAGAAACAAAAGCTTCTATTAGGTCTTCTTACATTTGACTTATTCTTCCTTATTGTTAGGCCTTATTAATATTGGCCTTTATTACATGGAATTATATTATTCTACCTACGTGAGGGGTTAGGGAGGTTAGGTCCTGAACATGCCCTCCCCCTTGAAGAACAACCTTGTCCTCAAGGATTCAGATAAGGGAATTTTTGTAGAATGGTGGTTGAATCCCAGGTAACATCTTCTGCAGGGGTATCTTTCCATTGGACTAACACTTCCTGGATGGTGCACTGACAGAGACGACGCTCTCTCTGGGCCAAGACTGCTTGTGGCTGCAACCATATGGAACCTTCTTCATCCAACTCAAGAAGACTAGTTTGAGTTTGGCACTTAGTTCCAATCACCTTCTTTAAGTAGGAAACATGAAAAATAGGATGGAGCTTTGACTGAATGAGTAGAGATAAATGATAGGCCACCAATCCCACACGCTTGAGCACTGTATAAGGACCATAAAATTTGGGAGAAAGTTTCTGACAGTGTTGAGATTTGAGTGAAGTCCTCTTATAAGGTTGTAGTCGAAGAAATACCTGGACCCCTTCAACAAAATGGCGTTCGAAGTGACCTTGATTTGATTGTTGCTTCATGCGATTCTGATCCATGACCAAATTGTCTTTGAGGGCACGAAGAATAGCCTCACGGACTATAATATTTGTTTCAACCTCCTGAACCTTCGATACCCCTGGCATATAGGAGAAAAATGATGGGGGATTTTGGCTATAGACTGCTTCAAAATGAGTCATGTGAGTAGTTGTATGGTAAGATGTGTTGTACCACCATTTAGCTAGGGGTAACCATTGAGCCCACCAATTTTTCCACTTAGATGAAAAACACCTCAAATATGTTTCCAAACACTTGTTGACAACTTCAGTCTGGCCATCCGTCTGGGGGTGATAGGCAGTGCTGAGATGCAATTGGGTGCCCTGTAGCTTGAACAACTCTTTCCAAAAATTGTTGGTGAAAGTGGGGTCTCTGTCAGACACAATAGAATTAGGCATGCCATGAAGCTTGAATATATTATCCATGAATATTTGAGCCACTGTGGAGGCTATGAATGGGTGTGGAAGAGCACAAAAATGAGCATATTTGGAGAGACGATTGATGATCACCATGATGACTGAATTATTTCCCAATTTAGGTAAGCTTACAATGAAGTCCATAGAAATATCTCACCAAATAGCAGGAGGAATAGAAAGTGGTTGGAGTGTGCCCGGAGCTTTGACAGTTTCTCCCTTGTTGTGTTGACATACCTAACATTCAACCACAAAGGTGCGGATGTCCTATTTCATACCATCCCAGAAAAAGGAACGTTTGACCTATTCATAGGTTTTGGTAAATCCTGAATGCTCGGATGTGGGTGAGGCATGAAGTTCATAAAGCACTGTGGATTTAAGGTGGGATTGCTTGCATAAATACAAATGACCTTTGTAGTGAAGCTCTTCATTATTCCAAGAGTAACCTAGAGAAACTAAAGAATGGCATCAACCCTCCCCCTCCTCTCCTTCGGGGCTGACTCGAACTCTCAGTCTAGGATCAATAGAAATATTGAGTCAGAGTGACTCCTTAGATTCCTTTCTGGAACCCAAAACTATATCACAAGTCCTTCCCTTTTCTAGCATAGGTTATGTGGTACTCGCGGACCCTTTCCTTAGTGCTTTTCAACTCTTAACGCCAACACGCTAGCTCCCCGTGTTAGGATTTCTCTTTGATGTGACCACGGACTCTGACCGTGGGCCAGCTCCCTTCGCGCTTCCGTACTTTGAAACTTTTGCGAGATGCTTACTCCTCTTTCCTGATTTTCAAATCAATGAATACTCTTCGGGACCAGATCTAGGACCCACATTCCTTCCGCGATCAATGATTGTGATCAAATCGTGAGTTTGGTCTTCACGAGTCCTCTCCTCAGATATTCTCTCCTCGACTTATCCCGAATGACGTGGATCTGTGCCATGTACCCCTCTGGATCCAACGGTCCAGAATTACTTAGCACCTCTCGACTTCACGAAGATCTCTATTTGCCCCTGACAGACCTTCCAAAGTTCCTTTTCTTGAACCTCTTGATCTTCTAAGACCTGTCTTCTCCTCGAAGGTGAATCTTTCACTGTCTTTGGGACTTCGGCGTGTTCCTGACTCCTTTGCACACTTAGCGCAAATTCTCCTTTCGAGACCTGGAGTGTTCTCGAACTCCTTCTGCACTCCTTGCAGAACTCTACGCAAACTCTTCTACGACTTTGCTTGGCTTTAAAACCTTCAAAGTTCCATGTTCCTTGTGAACTTGCTCATGCCCTCTTGGAAACTTCTCTCTCTTTCTCCTGAGCTTATAAGATGGACTTACAGTCTCCTTGGTAGACTCCTTGCACTCAACTCCATTCTTCGACAGTTTCTCCCTTAGATTTATGGAAGGGTTTAAGGCATCTCCTTTCCTTTGTCGATGCACTCTTGCAAAGTCTTCCTTCCTCAGAATGTTAAGTAATTATGGGATTCTCCTAAGGATTCTAACACTTCCAATTGTGTTGTTCTTATGCTCACTCATGCTAGCTCAATGCCCTCCTAGCAGAGTGTTTCAAAGTGTTCAGTAACTCTGTGTTGTGCTTCCTCCCACACAGTATTTCCTTCCAAGGTACTTAACCACCTTGAAATTTCTCCCTCAGTCTGTGAATTACCATGGTATGCCCTCCTGGCAGTTTCTCTTCTGACTCCACAGATTTCAAACATGCACTCCTTGCATCAGCTTACAGAGTTTCCACCCTCTGTCGTGCACTCCTTGCACTTAGCGTAGAGAACCAGAATTAACTCAACACACTCATAGATAGAAAACTGTATCGCTGTCCCTGCAGATGATTTATAACATTCATCTACATTTCAGAGACATGTAAATGACATTCGTAACATATAATCCATTACACAGAAATTTAAAATAGGAAAAACTGTCATTTTCTATTAATGGTGGAATGCCAAATTACAATCTGTTTGATTCTGGACTGCAACTAAGTCTCGTCTCTCCCCTTACAACCCTACAACAACCAACTTCAACAACCTAACGTCTAACCTCTACTTTGCAACAATACAATAATTTATACAAGAGGGGCTCAACGAGCTTCCCTCACAAGATAAACTAGTGGTGTCAAATCACCATTCAAATGCCTATCTAATGGGAAAATTACAATGATGTAAATCTTCTCCCAAATCAGATGGAGATCCCTTCTGATGTCAACCACTTAATGGCGACCTTATCTCCAGCTTTTGCGAAGGAACAATTTGGCTCTTCCATCTTTTCCTCATTAAATGTCTGGATCATGCCTTGGATTCTCGAGGAAAAATGAGAGGACGACACCTCTCCCTTCCTTGAATGTGCACCATGCATGAAATCCGACTGGTGCGTGCTGAGGTGGAGCGATGTTCCTGCATCAAAGAATTGTGTTGCAGTTGGTGGAGCAGGATATAAATTTTTGGGTCTTGCAACCATTCCTGACGAGCAACTTGGAGCCAATCTTGTACAATGAAGGAGAGGGAGAAAAGGGACCCATCTTCTTCATATTTCTGGGAAAGAGCATCGACCACTACATTTTCCTTTCCCTTCTTGTAAATGATCTCATAATCATAGACAAATAGCTTGGTCACCCATTTTTTCTCTATCAGGGATGAAATTCGATGTTCCAAGAAATACTTGTGACTCTGATTATCAATTTTTATTTGTAATTGTTGAACCAATAAATAAGGGAGCCAAAGATCCACAACATGTAGAATAACTAACATTTCATTTACATAAATGGATTGGACCAAATGTCACTCTAGAAGTTGTTTTCTAGTGAAGGCCAGGGGTCTTCCATCTTGCATGAGGATGACTCCAATTCCTTTTCCAGAAGCATCACATTCCAATACGAATGTCTTTGTGAAGTCCGGGAGTGCTAGGATAGGGGTTGATCCAGGAGGATATCGGAGGCCACCCACCTTCTCCAACTGGCCCAAAACATGTTTCTGGCAATTTTGGTAATTTACTATTTTTAGCAGTTTTTAACTTCCGGGGCCATTTTGAGGCCTTAAACGACGTTTTTTGGGAAAACGGGGAGCAACATGGATCGTAGATCAATGTTGCTCCAGCCAAAAGTTGTAATTCTCGAATAGATCTTTCCAACGAGCTATCATACGCCTAAAACGGAGATCGTATGCAAAAGTTACGACCCCGGGAAGTTGATGCACCAACTTACCCAAACGGGCCCACATGACTTTTGGTGCTTCATCTCCTAGGGTTAGGTTTTTGGATGTCTAGGACTTTTGGCATTCCTGTCATTTGTAAAAAGGCCTTCCGAGCCTCATTGTAATCATCATCTTGCGAATGCGAGTAGCCGTCACATCTCTTCTCAGAGATAAGCTGCCACCATTCTAGCGAGTCTTTCACTCTGTATTTTTACAGTCTCTGTACATTTCTCTAATTAATAGAAATCGTGTATTACTGTATATCTGTGTTTATGGTTGCATCTATGATACATTTATGTTATATTATTGCATATCTGCGATATCTCTGTGCATTTCTTTATTATATCTCCGCTCTCATTTCGTGCCGAAAATAATCCGGATCAGGGGTTGAGCATAAAACATCTTTTAAGGCTTGGAAGGCCTGATCCACAGCTAAAGTCCAAGTGAAAGCATTCTTTTTAAGGAGGGAAGTGAAAGGAGTTGCAATCTTTCCATAATTCCAAACAAACTTCCTATAATAGTTTGTTAAACCCAAAAAACCACGCAATCTCTTAAGAGTTTTAGGGCGAGGCCAATCTTTCATAGATTCAATTTTATTAGGATCCACTCGAACACCATCCTTGCCAAGAATATGACCCATGTATTCCACTTATGAGGCACCAAAGGCACATTTAGATTGTTTGAGAAAAATTTGGTGCTTAGAGAGTAGATGGAGAATTTGATTCACATGGGAGAGATGGGATGACCAAGTTTTACTATAGATGAGAATATCATCAAAGAAAACTAAGACAAAATGACAGAGAAAAGGACAGAAGACATAATTCATAAGACTTTGGAAAGTGGAAGGAGCATTACACAATCCAAAGGGCTTTACCAAGAATTCATAATGACCCTCATGAGTGTGAAATGCAGTCTTGGGAATGTCTTATTCTTTCATACGGATTTGGTGGTAACTAGAATGTAGATCCAATTTGGTGAAGTACTGAGCACCACTCAATTCATCCAAGAGGTCATCAACGACAGGAATGGGGAATTTGTCTTTGATTGTGAGTTTGTTGAGGGCTTGGAAATTAGGACACATGCATCAAGTACCTTCTTTATTGAGTACCATGACCATATGGGAAGAATAGGGGCTAGTACTGGGACGAATAACATTGACTTCTAGTAATTCATGAACAATTTTCTCAATTTCATTCTTTTGGGCAAAGGGATGATGATAAGGCCAAACAGTGGGAGGAAGAATTCCTAGGATGAGAGGGATGGAATAACCATGGACTCCACAGGAAGGGGGAAGTTCTTTGGGGGTGGTAAAAACAACTTAGTGGTGGGAGAGGATTAGAGGTCGAGATGCACATAAGGTGTCTCAACAACATGAATAGAGTGGAGTTGGGCTATAATTACTGAATCACCTTTTTCGAGGAGATTTTCCATGTGATGGGAACTGATGATCTTAGGGGAACTTGTTGTGATGCCTTGAAACTTATACCGTTGTCCCTCCTGTTGGAATTGCATGGTTAAGTCTTTAAAATCCATGAGAATGGGGCCGAGAGTGTGTAACCAGTCGACACCAAGAACAATGTCACAACCACCCATGTCTATAGAAAACATATGGTATTTCAGGTGATACTAACCAATTTGGAGGAGCACATTTTCACATCGTCCTCCACATTTCATGGAATCACCATTGACAATCATGATTTGAAAATTATTGACAACATTGATGTAACAATTGACTTCTTGGGAAATGTGACGATGAATAAAGTTATGGGTGCTACCACATTGTCCACAAGGATGATGACTTTCCTATTTTTGATGTAACCAATTAATTTGAGAGTCTGGGGAGTAGAGAAGCCAGTGAGGGCATTAAGTGATATCACCAGGTCAACGTTGGGTGGGTCAGAGGGTGGGGTGAGTTCAGATGGCAGTGGTAGTTCCTCCATAAGTGGAACAACAACGTCTTCTTAAGAAATATCCTTAGTCACAACCATAAAAATATTTTGTTCCTTACACTTGTGCCCGGGAAAATATTTTTTATCACAATTATAACAAAGACCCTTTAGTTGACGTTTAGCCATTCCATCCCTGGTTAATTTCTGGATCTTGAGGGGATTTGCAGAAGGGGAAAAATGGGTGGGTTTAGGGTGAGGAGGAAAGGAGGGTTTATGAGTCTAGGAGGACACAATCTGTTGGGCTTCCTTGGCTCATTGAGTAGCTTCCAACCAAGTATGGGGGCATGTCGTGAGAACATGGGCATGAATTTCATCTTTGAGGCCACTGATAAATCATTCCCTAAAGAAAGCATCTGACATGCCCTCTACTCTGAAATCCAATTGCTCAAATGCGGCAATAAAGTCTTCCACTATCCCAGAATGCTTTAACTTGGTCAAATGACCTAAATGGTGGTTGTCAGAGTCAAAGTGGTCATAAATTTCGACCACAAATTGTTTCCAAGCAAGATACCCTTGGCATGCCTTTTTTCACCATTTCCACCATTTCCATCTTTCTAGATCTAGATGTAGGACACCATAACGAAGCTTGGCTAAATCATCAGTAATGCCATGCAAAGGGAAATAATGTTCCATTTGGGTGACCCAGCCTATAGGATCTGATCCATCAAATTTGTTCACCTCAATTCTAGAAGGGTAGAGGTTTCGGGAAAAGTGGGTAGTAAGAGGGCCTTGGTAATGGGACGAGTCATGGTGATCTTGATAAGATGGTTGCTCAGAAGAGGAAAGGTTCTGGGAACGACCTAGGAAGTATTCTTTGAGGTATTCGATGTGGGAACATTGTTCCTTGAGGTCTGTGATGTGGGAACATTGTTCCTTGAGGATCTCAATAGTGGAATTGATGGAGCTAATGTTGGCACTAAGATGATGGATGTCTAACTTGTGTTGGTTGTTTTCAACAATTAAGGTATTGAGTTATTGGGCTCGTGTGGTAGTCATTTTGACAAAGGAGCAGGAAAATGGTATAGGGGAAACAAAAGGGGTCTGGAGGGGTTAGTGGGACCACTGAGAAAAAAGGGTACCAAATGATAGGTACCACTGCGATCAGGGTGAAAAGGGGGATCCAAAGGGATAGGGGCCAAATAAGGGTGTTAGAGACGGGTCAGGTCCACAAAAAAAATTGTGTTAAAAACGATAGGTATAACTGGAATCGGGGCGAAGAGAGGAACCCTGTGGGATAGGTCCCAAATAAGTGTGTCGACTGGACAACTATACATTTTTTTTTGAACTCCTGTAGAGTTATACTCTGGCCTAAATAATACTGTAGTGACAAAATTCCCAAATTCTTAACAGGAAGAAATGTGTTGTAATTTCACAACCAGAATGCAAAGGTGCAGTTGCGCAGCAATAGATCTTGTCTATTCTATTTTTGTTTCCATCCCGGGAGTAGGATATTCAAGGTTTCTACAAACAAGGGTTTTCCCTGTGCTATAGCTCTTTGATATACATGCAGGGTTCAACAGTATTACTCGGCTCAATATCTCAGGGCACCAATTAAGGAGGCTAGATTGTTCCCTTAGCCGTACTACCCAGGTACTAGAGAGTATCTTCCTGAGTGTTTTTCTCGGTGGCACTATAGGAATCAAGCGGCTAATTAGTTTATCTATGGAGGGCTTCAGGAAATCTAGGTCGATCTTTATACAAGTGTTGTCTGATGCGCTACCACTCGAAGGGGTACCAATAGGGGTTACAAGGGTGGCCAGTAGATGTGCGCTTAAGTACCTCTTGTATTTCCTACGTGTATGACTCTCCGACCGTAGGTTTATGCATGTAACAAAATATCTTTGTAGATTTAAGATGCCAGAATACATCTCTACCCTGAAAAATTTAACCCACAATTTTCTGCCGAGGAAGGTGCTATGATACCACTTGTAGTATTCCAGATATAAAATAGTATGGAGAACATAAATAGTTTAGCTAGAAATGGTATAGAAACAATGATATAACCAGAACAATACCAGAATAACACCAAAATGAGCACTTTGATTACTGATAGCAATGTTCACTTGCCTCTTCGAGGGGGAAACCTCCAATAGAGCAGAGCTCTATTACAATAATATCCAAGATAAGATTTCTCATACCATCTACTTCTATTTATACTAAATCTATCTATCCAAAAGAACAATCTAGAGGAAGATTTGTCTATAAACGAAAGTTTCTATTAGGTCTTCTTACATTTGAATTATTCTTCCTTATTGCTAGGCCTTATTAATATTGGCTTTTATTACATCAAATTATATTATTCTACCTACGTGAGGGGTTAGGGAGGTTAGGTCCCTAACACACATGAAATTGCAGTTATCCATATCATATTTGTAGGTCTCACCCATTCTACAATAAATGTGGTTGATTTTGAGGAGGACAAGTTCAAAGGAGTTCTTTTCTATGAAGAAGTTTTACAAAAATTACCTAATGATGTTGTTATACAGGAATTGGAATTTGAGCAAGAAGCAATGAAGATAATTATACAAGAGGAGTTTCAAAGACTTATGCAAGAAGAGCAGAACAAATTAAGCTTCAAAGAGAAAGAAAATATCAAGAAGGCAGAAGAATTGGAGAAAAAGAGATTGCAAGTTGAGGAAGAGTACCAAAGAAAACAAGCCAAGGAAGAAAGAATAAAAAGGGGAGCAGGAGGCCCTTCAACAGAAGAAAGTTGAGGAAGAGGATAAAAAATTGGTTGATGAAGCAGAAGCTACAAGACTTGTTGATGAGGCAGAGGCCAAATGATTAGCCGTAGAGCTCAAGGATAAAAGAAAAGCAGAGGAGCAGTCAAAACAACAAAAATCACAAGAATTGAGAAAGACCACAGACAACCCATCAATGCCAAATATGGGCATTATGAATATTCCACCCTAGGAATACATTGCTCTCAATGTCATCCAAGGTGATTCCACCTTCTCTTTGCAAGTTTTGATCTTTGAAGGCATTGTAGTGGCCATTGGAGATTACTACTATGATGATAGAACAAACATAATTGAGAAGAGGTCAAACAAGAGGAAAAGGGGAGAATCTACCAAGTCCAGATAATTTATAGGGAGAGTTGTGGAATGGAAACTTGGGCCTGACCTAGAAGAGAATGTTGTACAAGCAACTTCTTCCCTCCATGCATCTGTAGGAATGAATGCCTCATTCATTTTTGAGGTGACCAATTCCTTAGGCACAACCCGAAACAAAGTCACAGAGCTAGAAGATGAATTGAAAACTGTGAAGGATGAGCTCACTTCAAAATTTGAAAGAGCCACTAGGGTGGATGAAACCCTCAACACAAAAAATATGAATAAAGAATTACAAATGCAGAAGAATGAAATGAATGCAGAGTTTTAAAGGAGGGAACAGACCCAATGGGACACCTATTCTATAGAATTAGAATTTGTAAAGCTAAGACTTGGTGATGAGATAGAATAGTTGAAAAGGGAACACATTGAAGAAGCTACCAAGTTGCAGACGCAATTGATTGAATCTAAAATATTCATGGAGCAAACAATTTTCCAGATCCCGGGGTTAGGAAAATAAAAGAAGAAAATTGAAAAAGATATGGAAGAGAGAAGAGCATCAACTCTCGTTGTAGAAACTGTCAAAGCCAAGGCATTAGAGTTAAAGGAGAAGCTCAAATTCGAGCAAAAATAATTCCTATGTCTGCTCAGTGATATGTAGAGTGATCGAGATGATCAACTAAGGTTGAAAGATAGAATAATTGAAATTCAAGGAAAATCTCAGGATGAAAATGATGCCTTTGATCAAATTCTCAATTGGCAAGAATTGTATGAAGCCCCCCAACTATACTGCCACTGTATGATAGGAAGAAAAAACTCAGGTATCAGGTTTTCTTTGATACTTGGAAACATTTATTGAAATATATTCAAGTTGTCCAAGAATCAACAACTAACACCTGCAAGAAGTTGTGGAGTATCTAATATGGTCTCATGGAAGAATTTCAAAAGTAGTTGATGCTGTTAAGAACCAAATATCAATATATCATAGAAAAACCTCAGAATAAGTACTCAACGCCTTGAAAAAGAGAGAATTTCAGATAATAAGAATCTTCGAGGGGGCAACTTCCTTTTAACCCAAATAAATGTTCAAGTACAAGATGATTCCAAATGAAAATGTCTCCTTGGTATATATAGGAGACTAGGAGGTATAATTACAACTAATGGAATAAAGCCAACATAAATAAAATAACATTACTAATGTAATATGCCCCAATTAAGGGGTAATGAGCCAATATTAAGGGCTTAACATGCCCCTCTCCCTTGAGACAAGTGTTGTCCACTTGGCGCTTGGTAACTTCGGATTAACTACATTATGTAAAGACTCATCTTCCCAAGTGGAATCTTCAGCTGAGTAGTTTCCTCCATTTAATGAGATACTCAAAATGGATCTATTCCTCATTTGGAAAATTCTTGTGATGTGGCTTAGGGCTCCAATATGAGATTTTCCTTCTCGTCAAGGATTACGGCAATATAGTTTTACGAACTAGGATATTGTCACCTATAACCTTCTTTAAGCATGAAACATGGAAAGCGTTATTACTCATGAAGATAGAACGCTCCGGTGTATGCCATAGTACCAATCTTTTGAAACACCTGCAGGGCCATAGTACTTTGGTGATAATTTATTATCCTTTGCGGCTTGCTTGAGGGATCTGTTTGTATGGTTGTAGTCTTAAAACACTAATCCTAACTTCAAAACTTCTTTCACTATGTTTGTTTGATGCACTTGTTGTTTCATGGAATTTTTGTGCCATGGTCGGGTTGTCCTTTTAAGATTTGGAGAAACTTGTTGTTGATCTGCTTTCGATGTGATCTTCCTTTACTTGTTGCTTAGATTTTTCTTTTAGATAAGAGTGATGGAAGGAGAATTGGTATCCGGTGCCATAAATGGTGTCATTTTGTTGCGGTATGAAAGGAAGTGTTATTTCATTCTACCAAGGGTAATATTTGAACCATTGTGTTTGTTCTCGAGAGACAAAACACTTGAGTAGCCTTCTAGACCTTTGTTCACCCTATCTCGGTTTGTCCATCAGTTGAGGATGATAGGATGACTATGAGGCAATTGAGTACCCAAACAAGAAAATAGTGCAATACAAAGCGTATCCCGATTGAGGTGGGATCCTCGTCACTTACAATAATCTTTGGGCTGCCATGTAGCTTTTGAGCTGTCTCCATGAATGCGATTGGAAAACATACTAGCTTTGAAGGGATGAAGAGTGCACAAATGTATTGTTATTAGCAATGGAATCATCAGCAATCACCATGATGACACTCTTTCCTTCAAACTTGATGGCTTGTGATGAAATCCATGGAAACCTCTCCCATGACTTGGGATGGATAATGGTTGTAAAAGACACGGGGTCTTAATTGTTTTGACCTTATTTTGTTGTTGGCAAACCTTTGAACATCGGTTTAAGGCCATCCCAAAATCCTTCTTGTTGACCCTATGGTGGGTTTCAAAAATCCAGAGTGCCCTCCCTCTCCTATTGGAGGTGTGCAATTCCAATAGTACCTTTTATTTGATTTGGGAGTTCTTACATAAATATAAGATATCTTTGTACCATAGTGAATCATTTTCCATGTAAATGTATGCGATGCACTTTGGAATCTTCTTTGAATGAGAGTCCACACTTTTTAGTCATTATTCCATTCATCCCTTGCTTCTATTATCAATCGGGTTGGATGATCAAGAATAACATAGAAAAGGACTCAACATCTTCATCCTTTCTTGAGAGTGCATTTGCCACAAAATTTTGCTTCCCTCTTTTATAGGCGATTTCAAAATCACTTATCCATTATCTTAGTTTACCCATTTTTGTTCATTCTTACGAAGACTTTGTTCCAAGAAGTATTTAGAAGACTATGTGATCTGTTTGACAGAGGTGCCCACACCCTGCTAGTGGGGCGCCATTTCTTCAATGCATGTAGTATTGCCATCATTTCCTTCTCATAAATGGGTTTGTGTAAGTCCACCACTTGAGTGGTGGAGCTTTTTCAAAATCAGGGCCTTCCCCTTCTTTCATTAGGACAACACCCAATTCCATTTCCCAAGGTATCACATTCCACAATAAAGGGTTTTGGTAGAGTGCGAATTGGTCAAGGCGGGGAACTTTGCACATCACTTTAAGTTGTTCAAAATCTTTAGTTGCCTCTAGAGTCATCAAAATGCATCCTTCTTGGTTAGTGTCATTAAAGGTTCTACTGTTATTCCATAGTGTCGAGAACAAGCTTGCGTTAGTAACCTATCAAACCAAAATCCTCTAAGATTCTTCATGTTTGGGGTCGACTTCCAATCCATCATGGCCTTAGCTCTTGTTAGGGTCTACCTTGACACCTTCATGTGAGACTAATGTGACCCAAATATACTCTACCTCCTTCACTCCAAAAGAAACATTTGTATGGTTTGGCATATAGTTGTTGCTCCTTTAGTAGTTGTAGCACCTTGTCAACATGTTGCACATGATCCTCCAAAATTTCTATAGATTAGTATATCATCAAAAATACTAACACAAAATTTTCAAAGGAAAGGGCTTGCTTGAAAATGAATTCATCAACCCTTGGAATTAATGGAAGGTGCATTTGGCAAGGCCAAGGGCATGACCAAAAATTCATAATGGCCTTCATGATTCCGGAATGTTGTTTTTGGATATCTTCTTCCTTCATTTAAATGAACAGAGACAGGAGGGATTGGGGCAGAGACAGGACGTGGCCATGGTCCCGTGGGTTATCATGGGGCCATGGTGGTCATGGGCTCTGGGACATGGGGACATGTGGGGTGGGCTGGGCCGGTTCTGGGCAACAGCTGCTCAGTGCAGGGTGGCTGGGAGATGGACAGACCATGATGGCGTTTGGAGACAGGGTGGGCCGAGAATCTGCTGAGAATAGCCCTCGGATGCAGGATCTTGGGCTTCAGTGTGCCATTGGCACTGTGGCTGCTTAGCAGGCGGACTCCATGCAGGGGTACTCACTTCAGGCTGCTGTGGGCACTGGGATTCCTGGAGAATGCCATTGTTTCAGCAGACATGACCATTGGGATTCCTGAACATGGGCAGCAGTGGAACCTATTGGGTGGACAGGGTGGGTGGGTTTGTCATGTGGGTGTGTGTGCACGGAACTGGGCTGGGGCCAGACTGGGCATGGGGCGGACAGACAGGGGTCGTTGGGAATGGTGCTGGACAGACAGGATGGGGACAGTGGTGGGACTTGGTGCAGGGTTGCAGCTAGTTGGTTGACATTTGTGGACTGTGCTGGGCCAAGACTTGGTGTGGTTATTCTCTCATAGATGTTAGGATTGGTCCTTCTAGTAGCCATAGCCATATTGCACTACTTTTAACATTTCTTGCTTGCCACCCTAAATGCATTCTCAATGATTTGGGTTCCCAAGGTGAACTCATGTTGAAATGTTATCCTTTAAAGTTCAGATACATCAATCAAGTGCTCATTGGAATATCTATTACGCATATTCAATCTTTGGAGTTCTCATTTGTGCTTGGTAACTGAACCCTTTTCTTGAAGTTATCAATTGGATAAAGAAGGTATTTCTCCTTATTATCCTCAGATAGTTAGCTATCATTTCTTCCATGAAAATTGATTGGCGAGTGATTCTTGAGAACAAAGCCATCATTTACCATACAAATTATTGATTGGGTTCTAAATATAAAGAAACAATTTGTTTGGTATCGATGTCTTTGTGTATGTGGCACATTATGTAGATCAAATAATTGCTCCATCTGAAGTATCCATGTGATTGGGTCCCTCCATCAAACTTCCTCATGCTCGATCTTAGGAACCGTGGTTGGTCTTCAATCAAAGGACAGGTTTCTCCATTCTTGATTCACCTTCCTTGTGTCTCATCATGAATTTCATGGGAGATATTTTCACTTTCAGGTGTCCTCTCTATTAGGAAATTTTCAAATCCTTCCATGATCTCCCCTTTTAAAAGATGTCCATATTAGTATTTATTTCCTAAAACTTAGCTTTTGTTGAATCCATCATCTCTTTTAGTTCATCTTGTTACCTTGTCTTCTTTTGTAAATCATTTATGTCCCTACACATTTCTTCACCTTCATCAGAGTCCATTGTGTATGTGGCACATTATGTAGATCAAATAATTGCTCCATCTGAAGTATCCATGTGATTGGGTCCTTTCCATCAAACTTCCTCATATCGATCTTAGGAATGTGGTTGGTCTTCAATCCAAAGTTGGAGTTTCTCCATTCTTGATTCACCTTCCTTGTGTCCTCATCATGAATTTCATGGGATATATTTTCACTTTCAGGTGTCCTCTCTATTAGGAAATTTTTCAATCCTTCCATGATCTCCCCTTTTAAAGTGTCCATATTAGTATTTATTTCCTAAAACTTAGCTTTTGTTGAATCCATCATCTCTTTTAGTTCATCTTTTGTTACTGTCTTCTTTTGTAAATCATTTATGTCCCTACACATTTCTTCACCTTCATCAAGAGTCCAAGTAGGATTGTCTGGAGGCTTATTTGGTGTAGAAGTTCCCTTTTTTGGTGGCATGTTGGCCAAGTATCACTTTAAACCTTGTTTTTGAGGTGGTTCTGCTAGACAATCTTCCTTTTATTGTATCTCCAAAATTTCATCCTTTCTGAATATGAACTTTTATTTTTTGTAGGTATATAATATTTCTTCTCTTCAATGCCATAGGTCTGATAAAAATTGCATGTGCCAAGTGGAATTTACGGTAACTTCCCCACAACTTGCTGATTTTTGGCCTTTCCGAGAGATCTCACTTGTATAGTGTGACCCACTCAAAATAATTGATATAAAATTCTGAAACTCGTACCAAAACTACTACGGGCTGTCCACTATCCAATGAAACTGGTCTCACTCAATTTGGATACTCTAGGAAGAAGTTATTATTGTTTTACCTGAAACACATGCTTGAGACTAGTCAGATATCCTATCTTCCGTAGGGTGTATCTACAAATTTAAGATGACTCAAAAGATTAAATTGCTACCACAGATACCTTACTAATTTCTTTGAATAGCCTTCAGATTTCAGGTTCTGAAACATTACAGAAAAAAAATTATAGCGAAAATTCTGCAATGATTCAATTCAGGATGATTCTAGAACCCTATCTGACAAAGGTTGTATCTCCAAAAGTATAAGGCCTCAGGATATGAAATTTTAACCCAACGTACCTTGATCTGTCTATTAAATATCCTCCAAGCTGTTCCTTCTAAATCAATGTAGAAAAAAATTTATAGCAAAAATTCCACGGTGTCTCAGATGTAGCAGTGAAACCCCAATACCTTGAGCTCTGATACCATATGTTAAGAACCAAATATCAATATAGCATAGAAAAACCTCAAAATACGTACTCAAATCCTTGAAAAAGAGATAATTTCAGATAATAAGCCTCTTCGAGGGGGCAACCTCCTTTTACCCCACATAAATGTTCAAGTACAAGATGATTCGAAATGAAAATGTCTCCTTGGTATATATAGGAGACTAGTAGGTATAATTACAACTAATGGAATAAAGCCGACATAAATAAAATAACATTACTAACGTAATATGCCCCAATTAAGGGGTAATGAGCCAATATTAGGGTTTAACAGATGCCCCCCATCGATGAGGCAAAACCTGCCACAACAAGAATAGCTAAGGTGGAGGAATGTAGGGAAATTAGCAAAGTAAACATTGAAAATTTAACTCGAGTTAAAAAATAATCTCTAGAAGAACACTTGTTGAAACCTACCAGACTCATCAACATGACTCGACACTTTGTGAAACACACAACACAGGAGTTAAAGCAAGAAGTTTCCACTAAATTTTGCGATGGGGAATTAGACATGGAAAAAATGCAATCAGGAAAATTAGAGGATATAATGAAAGATTATTCCCTCCGGGAATAATATGAAGACCAAATGCAAAGGCAGAGTAACTCATAAGGACGAATTATTTTGTAACCACTCCAGATGTCTCATTCCTTTTGTTTTGTGATTTTATTTTGATTAAGAATATGAAGAGTCATTTTTGAAAACTTCCCTATGCTCATGATTGAGACACAAGAATGTAAATAGTCGCTCCAAAATTATAAAGAGGAGGACTGCCCATGAAAAAGGGATTTTGGTTTTCAGATGTAGCTAAACAATACTATTATTGCAAGTTAATTTGAACCAAATATCATTTTGAAGGTCTTGGTGTTGATGTGTATGAAGGAGATTTTTCTATTGATGCATATTTATTTATGTGATATGTGAATATTGGTTTTATGAACTACTTCTAGACTAAATTTCATATGTTTACAGTTACCATGATTTTCATTTTAAGTGCGGTGACAATATGATTATTTGGTGAATCATTATTTGTTTCTAACTTGTTATGTGGTTAAGTCTTCATATTTCTTTCCCTTATGAATTCTTTCTGTGTAAGAAATACAAATATTTTACTACACTTATTTCTTAGTTTGCTCCTGATCAGGATAGGATAGGATAGAATAGAATAAAATAGAAGTGCACCTTAGGACTGTAGATAGTCATTTTAGTATAGAATTAGTTCTTTAGAGTTTTAATTAATTTGAGAACGTTCGCTTCTCATATTCATATTTAGATAGTTAGTTAGTTTGGTAACCAGGCCAACAATCTGGTCGAAAACGCTACTCCAAACGAGAATGGGTCTAAATAGGACCTGCCATCGAGCGTTTTCCCTTACCTACTTGAATGGTTCATCATTCCCATCAACATAACCCTTCAAGATTAAGTGTGATAGTGGTATGTGTTAGGCTTACTTCATGTCTTATGGTGTCATAGAGTCCATTTCTATGAGTGCCTTTGTGGAGGGTGTTCTTTCTCTTGAGTTACCACTTTCTAAGTGCTATGTTTTTTCGAACCCCTTAATTTGCCTTTTTATTTATCCTCGTATTGTATTTGTAAGTCCCCTTTATAAGGTTTCAAGCTATAGCATCACTTCTTTGGGACTGGGGTGAACGCGAAAAGGGTAGAGCTCAAGTTTGGACTGGATTTTGAGAGTCCTTTGCTACTTTTCCTTTCTTTCTTTAGAATTATTCTTTCTTTGTTCTTATTTTTCTCAACAACTACAATCAAGCTCTGGGCCTTCATCCCCTCTTCTCATGAGAGAATCGAACATGACCCATTACCAAATTTTAGTACACTATGACAGGATTTGGGATGGAAAGTGGTAAGTATGGTGTGGAAACTGAATGTTACACTTGTGAGCCCCCCCCAACAATACCCCTTTTCTTTGGGCAGTAATAACATAGGACTAGGGCACATATATTGGCCGCCAAGGTGAAACAAGGAAACAAACATAACTTCTTGAGCTAGTGATCTATTATACAACCTCAACCAATGATACTCATCCACATGCCTAGTATATTAAGCACAACACTTCATATGAAAAAATGACTAGCATACCTCATGCTGACGTTGTCTTTGTTGGTTGTGGAGCCTGATTATCTTCCTGATGCAGAGGTCCTTGCTTTCAGCCGTGTTTATACCCCATGA
>SNQJ01S0075924.1:36909-49612 GCA_010110895.2 Picea sitchensis
CTGTGTTTTTGTTTCTGCATTTGTTTTATTTTATTGCTCCGCGGTCCTGTTTTTTCTAACAGTCTTACCATCTCCCATATACTGAGTTGACTTGATGTGATGAGATTGGATGATATGAAGTAGAAGAGGAAATCTTAGGGGGGATGTTGGGATGCTATCTATGGACATGTTGATCATCATCATGGCCGGGATTATTGTCTTCATTGTAGGGCATGAGGCATGATATCCTCTAGTTACCTCTAGACATGGGGGGGTAACAGATACAAACCAACCGAATTAAAGAAGTAAGGGCCATTTTGAAATACCTTGTCTCTCTATTCTAGGCTAGTGAAAACAATTTTGAAGAACCCCTTGGATCCTAATTTGAGATCCACTTGACCCTTGGGATTCTAGTTGGATTTCATCCACCAAATCAAAGCTTTCTATGTGGGCCATAATACCATGAATTTATTGATGAATGCATGATCTTGCGGGAACTAAATGTGTTTTCCAATATTTGCAGAGGTGATGTCATATTTAGGGGTTTCTTTAATCCATGTGATCCAGGTGGATATTGGTGGCCACCCACCTATTCCAACTGGCTCCTCTTGACAGTTTTTAGTTGAACACGTTCTTATGTAATTATTTGTAATTGTGGGTTCTACACTTCCGAGGTTGTCTGAATCCCTATACAGCTTCTAGGTGGAGATTGGTAGCTGCCCACCTAATTCAAATGGCTTATTTTGGAAGTTTTCATGTCAGTATATCTTTTTGTACTTCTAGGGCCATTGTGGGCCCTAAACAATGTTTTTTGGCTTTCCATAGTCTAACTGTAGACATAATCAGATTTTGATGACAAAATGTGTAGTTCTCGAAAATACCTTTCCAACGGGCTATGAATTTCCTAAAAAGGATGTCGTATGCAAACGTTATGACCCCGGGAATTTGAGGTACCAACTTACCCATTGGGGCCCACATAAATTTCGGTGGTTCATCTCCTAGGGTTAGGTTTTTGGATGTATAGGTTTTTGGAATTCATGAGTAACGTTAAAAAGGCCTTTGGAGTCTCATTATAATCATTATGCTCAGATGGATGTGCGTAGCATCCACATATCTTCTAAAAGATAACTACCACCATTCAAGCAAGTTATTTTCAGTTCTACAGTTTTACAGTTTAAGCCTATTTTATTTATTCAAAAGAAGTTATTATTCACTGGATATCTGTTGTTCTTCTCCGTATCTCTATGTTATTGTATTCAGTATATTATTCATTTCATTCCGCTCATAAATTCGGATCAGTGGTATCAGAGTGGTTTGCTCTTCATTTATTTTTCTCCGTGCATTTACCTGACAAGATCTGGGTACAAGAAGTTGGGACTCGAACCAGTCGAGCCTTTGCATGATCGGTCGCGTCGAGCCTGAATCAAAACCCATGGGGGATGAGAAGAAATATGATGAAGCATGAGATCCTTTCAAAATGTTTCTCGATGAATCCCTTGCACAACAAAGGAACTAAATGATGGACAACTTTGCACAGATCCTTCGACAGCTACCCACAGGAGACGCATCTTCATCAAGTGGCCATGCAACCCCCTTCAAGGTACAAGTAAATTTGGAAATTCCATTATTTGAAGGACTGATAGATGCAGATGTTGTAGATAAATGGTTGAATCTTCTTGAAGGGTATTTTTCAGTCCACAATTTTTCCAATAGGGAAAATATTACTTTTTCACTCTTCAAGGTTGTCCCTCATGTTAAGGACTGGTGGGATACTTACTCTGAGAAAAGGGCCATAGAGAAATGAAATATTTGCGATCGCCCCCACATGGGATTCTTTCAGGGATGCCATTAAAAAACATTACTAACCTATTGGAATCTACGAGGACCAGTACATAAGATGGACGATGTTGCGTCAACAAAGGGACTAGACAGTACCAGATTTCACCAATATTTTTTGTACCCTACACACCAAATTGGGTATCAAAGACTCTAAACGTCATATGGTGCTAAAATACTATGATTTTATGCATAGATACATTCAAATAGAAATGGATTTTTTGGACATCGCATCATTAGGTGTGACTTATAGATATGTCGTCAAGATCGAGCAAAAATTTAAGCAGAAGAGGCGAGAGTTTGGATCTACAAACTCCTCACAGTCGAATCAGGGAAAAGGTAGTCCCAACCCCCCAAAAAAAGGATAGGGAAAATAAAACCACTCTCAGGACAACCAATCCAAGCTACAACACAATAAGGGTAATGAGAATTCAAAGAAGGACACGGGAAAGTGATGTGAATACCATAAAATCCCTTGGCACAACACCAAAGAATGTCGCTCCAAGAAGTCACTGGTGGCCGAGCTGAAATCTTCCAAGTCAGGCAGATTCTGACTCCAAATCAAATCCAGAAGGAGGGAAGTGGATTATCAATTTCAAACCCAACACCACTGTCGTTACCACCAAAGTCCATCCAGGTAAACTAGAAGAACCAGAGGAATGGGAATGCCTCTTTCACTCACAGATGTGGGTAAAGGGGGCTCTGTTTCATTACATTATCGATAGTGGCAATCAAAAGAACATGATCTTATCATAGGTCTTCAAGTGGATGGAACTGCTGATGACACCACACCCACATCCCTACACCATTGGATGGCTTCGCTAAGAAAGAGATCTCTGCGTCAACCAACAATGTCATCTGCCCTACGACATCAAGCCCTTCAAAGACGAGGTATTGTGTGACATTGCTCCCCTTTAAGTTTGTGATGTTATTTATGACAACCATATTTATGGAAGCGACATGTTGTGTATGAGTCTAGACCCCGTAGTGTTATTATTACTTTGGGTAGACATTTGTACAGGATACCAAAGGTAGCACCACCTATCGCTATTTATTTAATCTCTGCAAAGCAATACAGTAAGGTCATTTCATAGACCAGGAAGTTCGTCTTCTTTGTGATCTGTGCTCATAGTAAGCTGAAGGTCGCTGCCACATTCATGACCTCTACACAGATCCTCTCTTTGTAGTAGAAGAAAGTGGATGGGATCGTGGAAGATTACAGAAACATCTTCTCCTCACCCATTGGAGCACCGATGTACTGCCAAGTCAAGCATCCAATTGATCTAATCCCTATTGCACCTCTGCCTAATGGACAGATATATTGTCACTTGCTGATGGAAAATGACGAAATCAAGCATCAAATCCAAGAGCTTATTCAAAAGGGGTATATCAGACCCAACTCCTCCCCTTGCGGAAGCCCGATTGTACTGGTGCAGAAGAAAGACAGGACCTGGCGACTCTGCATTGATTATAGAGCATTAAACAAAATCATAGTCAGGAACCGATACCCAATTCCGCAAATTGATGACCTTCTTGACCAAATCAAGGGGGAAAAGTTATTCAACAATATTGACCTAAAGTCTAGCTACCACCAGGTTCCCATCGAACCAACTGATGTATGGAAGACAACATTCAAATCTAAAGTAGGTCTCTTTGAATGGTTGGTCATGCCCTTTGGATTAACAAATGCACCAACCACTTTCATGAGGTTGATGGATGATGTATTGAGACCCTTCACCAACTCTTTTATGGTGGCATATCTAGATGGCATTCTAGACTTCAACAGAAATTGGGAGGAGCAGATGCAACATATTCAGCAGGTTTTTAGCACTCTACGACAACAAAAGCTATATTCCAACTTGGAAAAATGATCCTTTGTAATGAACAGGGTCCAATACTTGGGCTACATTGTTGATGAACATGGGGTACATGCGGATCCAACTAAGATCCAAGTCATCCGTGACTGGCCAGCCCCGACCACACTAACCGAGCTTCGTAGCTTCTTGGGAATTTCTAACTTCTACCGAGGGTTCGTGTTGGGATTCTCCTATATTTCATGGTCCCTCAGCCAAGTGACCAAGGGTGGTAGAAGGACAAAGTTCGCATGGGAGAAGGCACAACAATGAGCATTTGATGATCTGAAGCATCGCTTTTGCTCAACTCCAGTACTCTCCTTACCTGATCTGCAAAAACCATTCGAGATTGAGACTGATGCATCTGACTATGGTGTAGGCACAGTTCTCATTCAACATGGTCATCCAGTAGCATACCATAGTGAGACACTCTCATATACTGTGTAGAAATATTCCACCTATGACAAGGAAATGTATTCCATTGTGCAAGTCTGTTGTCAATGGAAACATTACATTTTGGGAAATGAGACAATCACCCACACTGATCACAAGCCTTTGTAGTTCATACAGACACAAGGGAAGTTGCAGAATGATCTCCATCAAAATTGGTCCACATACCTGCAGTAGTTCAATCTCAACATAAAGTATAAGACAAGGAGCACAAATCGTGTCGTTGACTACCTCATTCGACCTCCCATGGATGCACTCACCACCTTGCTCCATTCCTATGGGAATGAGGCATATGCATGGCCCCATCTTTATCAATGAGATGATAACTTCGCCACCACCTATCAACTCTTGGGTACATGTACAAATGTCACCAATTTTCACATCCAGAATGGACTATTATGCCATCTAGGCCATTTATGTGTTCCTACAAGCGAGTGTGCAAATATGATTTGGGAGGCTCACTACAATCAGATGGAAGGACATTTTGACATGGAGAAAATTGTGGTCATTCTACAGAAACATTTTTATTCGCCAAAACTTCGACAATATGTCATCAAGTATATCATATCTTGCACTGCCTGTGCCATTGCCAAGACATCCATCAAGAAGCAAGGTTTATACACCCATCTTCCTACTCCCAAGAGGCCTTGGAAATCCATCTCGATGTATTACATGTCTGGCCTTCCATCCACCAAGCAAAGCAAAGATTGCGTATTTGTGGTGGTTGATCTATTTTCGAAGATGGTCATTCTCATAGATTGCAAGAAGAGCATCACAGTGGTAGATACTGCTAAGCTCTTCTTTGAACGAGTGTGGGTCAATTTTGGGATACCAGAGACCATCATCTTCGATCGGGACAATAGGTTCCTCAACACATTTTTGTCGAGTCTCTAGTCATTGTTGGACACCAAGCTCACTAAATCAACTGTCTTCCACCCTGAAACCGATGGCCAAACAGAGGTTTTCAATTGGATGATTGTGAAAATCCTATGCATGTATAACTCTAAGAATCTGCATACATGGGATGATAGTATTCCCTATGTTCAACACAGCTACACCATGGCTCTCCATATCTCCAACGACCATAGCCCCTTTCAAGTGGGGTTGGGAATCCAACCCTTGGGTCCCATTGATGTTGCACAACCTCTTGCAACCACACAGATAGATTATTCCCATGTTCAGTCTGAGGCCGACAAATCCACCATATTCATTGAGAAGATTCAGCACATCCACCAACAGGTCCATGAGATTTTTCAGAAATCCAATGCTAAGTACAAGAAGTGCCATGATCAACACCGGGTACCGCACAAGTTTTAGGTGGGAGACAAGGTTTGGTTACATTTGCAGAAAGAACGTCTTATAGGGCCTCATCAAAATCTTTTTCCACATCGCTATGGGCCTTACATTATCACCAAGGCTGTGGGTGACATTGCTTTTGATCTCAATACTCCCCCATTCCTTGGCTTGCACCCAGTGTTAAATTTGGACCTCCTCCGGCCATATTTTCCACCATTATTGGACACCTCAGATGTAGTGTCCCCAAGATCGATCCCTTTGTAAGTCTGATGTATGAAATGATTTGTAAATATGTGTTATAGGCTGGTGAGCCAAGTTTGTATAAGCCGATGGGCTTATGTGATTGTTAGGCCATAGAGCCTAAGGGTTGGAGGCCAAGGGCCTAATTTTGTACCTGTATGTATGCAGCACATTAATAAAATATAAACACCACCATGTGCAGACCGACCACGATGAATGAGTGATGGGGGATTGAGCTTCCACAGAGTGGGCAAGGAATTAGGGGCTGAAAGGTGGGAAAAGGGCTAAGTGTTGAGCCTAGGGGCTTAAGCCTTGGGAATAATATTTTATTATTATTCCAAACAACATGTGCATTTTATGTTTTTTATCCTAAGTTCCTAGCAAGGGAAAAACGTGCAAAGGGGATGCATGCTGATGGAACGCATGCAGTTCCAAGGGTGACAAGTGTCAACCCTGGTGCATGTGAATAAATGGCCAAGATGAGCCGTGAGAGGGGTTCCTCTTCTATTTGATCCCTAACTGCCAAAGGTGAACTGGTCTGACCTCTGCAAAGAAACCCTCATGCATCTGCTGAACCAAAAGGTGTGTATCTGTGTTCGTTCTGGGATAACCGGTACATCCTTTGTTTGAACAGTTCGAACCTGTGTTGACCCCTGCATGGATTTCTTGTCACGTGTCCCCGAGAACCAGAGCGTGAGTCTATCCTGTGTTGCCGGATTGAGAAATAAGAAGTTACCTACCATTATTGAACCTCTTGGAAAGCTCGTGTCTGTTTTTTGCCCATGGGTTGTTGTGCCCATGCAGTGCTGGACTGTGTGTGGCTTGTTGGCCAGTTGTGCAACACTCCCTCTCGGTGAGAGAGGTGATTGAGGTTGGAAGAATAGGTGGTTTGGCCTGTGAGTGACTCTCTCCAGGTGAGAGAGTGCATAGAGGAAGGAGAGAACTCCTGGAAGGAACCCTGTAGTTGCTACAGAGCTCGGAGACTTCTAGTCCAGTCTGTTGCTGTAACCCAAGGCAAGGGAGGTTAGCAGCCGATGGACTATCTAGGTGACAGAGAAGGTGTATACTCCTGGGGTGGAACAGGCATGTGGGGAAGGAGAGTCTGTGGGCAGTGAGCATGAGTGGTTCCTGGGAGAGAATTCCTTCCTTGTGACTATGTGTTTTCCTTGTAACCTTAGCCTAGCCTAGGATTCCCTGCCTTGGCGGTGGAGCTTAGTCCCAGCTCGGGGGTGACCCACTGCTGAGCTAATGAGCAATGTGGTCTAAGGCTGGGAGGTTCATGGAAGGCTTGCACTTGGTTTGTGGAACTGCCACTGTTTCAAAGATAAGTACTAGATGATGCTTTTATTATGTTTTTGTATCCCTGTGTATTATAATTATCATGTATTCTACTGTGCATTTGGATTAATTTTATTGCCATGGATTATTTATGTTAGTAATAATTCTTATGCTTACTCTGAGCTTAAATGTATTTCTTTCTTAAATGAATGTGGATTATATAATGCCTGTATGAGTTATGTAAAAAGTGGTGTTACAATTTGGTATCAGAGCGATTAAGCCTTGGTAACAGAAAAAGTAGCGTTACAATTTGGTATCAGAGAGATTAATCCTTGGTAACAGAAAGAGTAGCGTTACAATTTGGTGTCAGAGCGATTAAGCCTTGGTAACAGAAAACATAGCGTTGCAATTTGGTATTAGAGCCAAGGTTTCGACACTGAGCCTAGATGGGCTAGTTGAGTGGTCTTTGGACCGAGGGTGTGAGGAGAAATTGTGTCTGGAGAACCAATTTCAGACCCTGGAATGATCCGGAGTGTCAAGGAGTTACTTGACCGTGCCTACAAGCTCAGGAGGTATGGAGGTGTTGTGAAACTGTAGCCGGTGTGGTCTATGGCCACAAGGAGAGAGGAATCCACACCAAAAGTGTTGGAGCCTTAGGATTTGTTCGGGAGGGAAGATGAACCCTCATGACCATCGGATCTGGAAAGTGTGCACAGGATTTAAAAACCCTTTGGAGTTGCACACGAGCGTGGGAATCACGATACGTGAACTCCCAAAAATCCGAGAAGATATACACTGTAGATCTAGGAGGAAGGCTTGACCGTTAGATCTAACGAAGTTGCACTCGAGTTAGTCGTGAAAACCTTTCAGATTTCGCAAAGTCAGGAGATGGGAAGTGAGGGAGGGGAACACCTCCGAAACCCAAAACCTGAAATCCAGAAATGATCTACACTGTAGATCGTAGGAAGGGAGTTGACCATTGGATCAAGTTGACGAGTAAACTGTAATTTCAAGATTTCGGCAAACGAAAGTTCGAGATATGGGATACATGGACTCCCGATGCCCGAAACCCCGAAACGCCGAAAAGATATGCATCGTAGATCTGAGAGGGGACTTAACTGTTGGATTTTTGCTTGGAATGGACATGGGTGCATGGATGTGTACCACATGCCATAGACATCACCGAAGACATCACCGATGGAGATGTGGATCCTCCAGAACGTACCACGTGCCACTGTGGTTAAGGGAGACAGCTGTGTTGTGGGCCCAGAGAATAAAGTAAATCAGAATTTTGGATTTCGGGGATTGTAGTGACAAGAAGTTAGGATTTGCTGCATAGTGAACTCCCGGGTACCGAAAACCCGAAGTCCCAAAAATTGCAGAGCCGACAGAGCTCAAAAAACCTTGTGAAGTCAAATGTTTCTCACTCACGTTGGTTTATGATTATTGTGATTTTATTAAAGGTTTAAGGCCTGACAAACTTCAGATTGATTGCACATTGTGTGTGCAGAGTTCAACGAGTGTCAGGACACCAGCTAATCGACATCAAGTATAGAAATGGAAGAGGTGCGGATTTCCTCTATTTCAGAGGACGAAAGAGAAGGAAGAGATGTCAACCTGGGAGTCGAAGGATCAAACTCCAATGGGCATGGAAGAGAATTAGACAAGGAAGGGCACATAATGAAAATCATTGAAGGATTTCAAAGATATTCCCAGGCACGCTGAGCTGATAGTCGAAAGCTCACGAAAGTCAGGGATCGGCAGGGTGAATTCAACTTAAAAATGTTGAAGATCCTGGAAATAATAAAAAGGAAATTGGAGAAGGGAAGGGACTCAAGCAAGACAGAGAGTCGCAGAATCCCTGAGAGAAAAAGGAGATCAAGAAGTGTCAGGACCCCTGAGAGGAGAAGAAGATCGAGGAGTAGTAGCAGACATCATTGTCGCTCCCAGAAGCATTCCAGTAGGGAGGCACGCAATATTTCAAGCCCGTCTCCTACCAGAAAACACCAAAAATATGGAATGGATGAATTGAAAGGGGAGATGAACAAGATTAAGCCTCCAACGTTCGATGGTGAACATAAGAAGGAGGAAGATGCCAAAACATGGTTGTTGGGCATGAGGAAATATTTCCAACTACATAATTATTCTGCATATGTAGAATGAATAATTGAGATGTATCAGCTAAAAGGAAAAGCAATCCATGTGGTGGGATCAGTTTTTGCAAGTGCAACACATTAGAGAGAAAGATATCACTTGGAAGGAGTTTAAGAGGTATTTCGAGAAGAAATACCTGACCAAAAGATACTATGACAGAAAGATGAATGAGTTCTTCAAACTCAAGCTAGGCAGTAGGACCATTCATGAGTATGAACGAAGTTTTCTGGAACTACTGAAGTATGTTCCATTCATCAAAGGCGAGGCTGTCAAAATTCAGAGGTATCTGAGTGGAATGCCACCTTCTATTGGTGACAAGATTCAATATGATGATCCTAAGACTATGTAAGAAACAACAAGAAGGGTTAAATGCTTGTATGAATAGCAAAGAGAAAGGCCTATCCTTCAGAAGGCTTGGGATGACCAGAAGAGGTTTAAGAAGGAACAGAGGCAGAAGGGAAACAAGCCTCCCTTTTTCAGGAACATTCCTTGGGGACAGTCATCTTTTAGAGAGCCCAGGAAAGTTGAAGGGAGTGAGAAGATGCCAAGACTACCACCTATGGAGTTTTGGGGTTGTAAAGGGATTCATAGGTATAGAGACTACCCCCACAAAAAAGATAAAGAGAGAACTGTCCATATTGTTCAACAAGTTGAAATAGTGGAAGATATGGGCAGCAGAATGCCAAGGATCTATGAAACCCTGGACAACAAGCAAGCAAAATTTCAATTAGACATGATTGAAGATGGAGGTATGATTAACAACTAACCACTCATTATTTTAATTGATTCAAGGGATAGCCATAGTTATGTAGATCCTAGGGTGGTGGAAAGTTTGCGTTTAACAAGAAGAAAACATGAAAAGTCTTGGCTAGTGCAGTTAGCCACATGAACCAAAAGGAAGGTCACTGAATTGGTTAAGTCATGTTCAGTGGACCTTGTATGAATAGCAAAGAGAAATGCCTATCCTTCAGAAGGCTTGGGATGACCAGAAGAGGTTTAAGAAGGAACAGAGGCAGAAGGGAAGCAAGCCTCCCTTTTTCAGGAACATTCCTTGGGGACAGTCATCTTTTAGAGAGCCCAGGAAAGTTGAAGGGAGTGAGCAGATGCCAAGACTACCACCTATGGAGTTTTGGGGCTGTAAAGGGAACCATAGGTATAGAGACTTCCCCCACAAAAAAGATAAAGTGAGAACTGTCCATATTGTTCAGCAAGTTGAAATAGTGGAAGATATGGGCAGCAGAATGCCAAGGATCTATGTAACCCTGGACAACAGGCAAGTAGAATTTCAATTAGACATGATTGAAGTGGAAGGTATGATTAACAACTAACCACTCATTATTTTAATTGATTCAAGGGCTAGCAATAGTTATGTAGATCCTAGGGTGGTGGAAATTTTGCATTTAACAAGAAGAAAACATGAAAAGTCTTGGCTAGTGCAGTTAGCCACATGAACCAAAAGGAAGGTCACTGAATTGGTTAAGTCATGTTCAGTGGACATGAAAGGATTGAACACTAAGGCTGAATTGAATATTCTGCCTTTAGGCTCTTACGACTGCTTAATTGGGATGGACTAGTTGGACCAACACCATGCCCTTCTGGACTGCCATAACAAGAGGTTTACATGCCTGAACAAAGAGGGAAATCAGGTAACAGTCCAAGGAATTCCCAGAGCCGTGGCTGTTAGAGAAATCTCAGCCATGCAGCTGAAGAAGTGTTACAGGAAAGACTGTCAATTATTTGTAGCCCATGTGGGAGAAGCATCCAGAGATGCAGTCTCTAAGCTGGAAGACCATGAGGTACTCAAAGAGTTCAAGGACGTATTTCAGGAGGTACCTGGACTACCTCTGAAGAGGGACATCGATTTTTCTATAAATTTGATGCCTGGAGCAGCTCCAATTTCGAAAGCTCCTTATAGAATGAGTATGCCAGAGCTGAAAGAGTTGCAATTGCACCTCAAAGAGCTTCTGAAGAAGGGGTACATTCTCCCCAGCATGTCACCTTGGGGTGCCCCGGTCCTGTTCGTGAAGAAGAAGGATGGGACATTGAGGCTGTGCATTGATTTCCGACAGTTGAACAAGGTAACTGTCAAGAACAAGTATCCTCTGTCGAGGATCGATGATCTTTTCGATTAGTTGAAGGGTGCGAAAATATTTTCAAAGATAGATCTCAGATCTGGATATCACCAAGTGAGAATAAATGATGAGGACATCAACAAGACCACCTTTAGAACAAGGTACGGTCATTATAAGTTCACGGTGGTACCATTTGGATTGTCAAACGCACCTGTTGTTTTCATGTTCTTAATGAATGGTGTATTCAGGGACTATTTAGACAAGTTTGTCATAGTCTTCCTGGACGACATCTTGGTGTATTCCAAGTAAGAGGAAGACCATGAGCAACACCTGAGAATGGTGTTGCAAGTGTTGAGAGAACACCAACTATATGCCAAGTTGACCAAATGCTCATTTTATCAAAGGAAGATCCATTACTTAGGACATATTATTTCAGAAGAGGGGATCATTGTAGATCCTGAAAATATAGAGGCCATCCGAGAATGGTCAGCACCAAGGAATGTGGAAGAAGTTAGATCTTTTATGGGTCTGGCAGGATATTACAGAAGGTTTATCACAGGATTCTCAAAGATAGTTCATCCTATAACTTCCTTGCAAAGGAAGGAGAAAACGTTTCAGTGGATTGAAGAGTGTGAGAGGAGTTTCTAGTGATTGAAGTAGTTGTTAACCAACGCTCCAATCCTAAAGATTGCAGATCCAAATATGGATTTTGTGGTGTGCACAGATGCGTGTAAAGAGGGATTGGGAGGAGTTCTCAGCCAAGAGGTATTTGTAATCTGTTATGAATCTCAAAAGCTGAAAGAGAATGAAAGGAATTATGCCACTCATGATTTAGAGCTAGCAGCAATTGTCCACGCATTGAGGAAATGGAGACATTACCTCATGGGAAGGAGATTTGAATTGAGAACAGACCACAACGGTCTGAAGTATTTATTTGATCAGCCGACTTTAAATGTCATGCAAACCAGATGGCTGGAGTTTCTGTGTGAATATGACTTTGATGTCAAGCATATCAAAGGGAAAGAAAATAAGGTGGTTGATGCACTCAGCAGAAAAGTGCATGAATTACATGCTACAACCATTAGCATGTACAGGACTGAGATTAAGGACAGAATTTTGGAAGCTGCAAATGCTGATTTGCAGTACAGAGGTCTAGTAGCAAAGCTACAGTAGCGTGAGAGACCACAGACCCAGGGAAGTTACACCTTGGGAACTAATGGCTTACTTCTTTATAAAAACAGAGTGTATGTACCCAATGTCTGAAAATTGAAACTTGCGATTCTAAAAGAAATGCATAATGTGATGTATGTTGGACACCCTGTTGGAAATACTAGAACAACTGAGAAGGGGGGGTGAATCAGTTGTTTATAAGCTTAAACAATTTTATTCCTTTTAAATAATTATTAAGATTTCTTCATGTGTCTTCAACCAATCATACAGCATATGGACAGTAAGAGTAAAGATCATCAGTCACACATAAAATACACACAGAGACAGATTTTCACGAGGAAACCTATAAAGGGAGAAAACCTCTTCTTCTTCGAA
>SNQJ01S0075924.1:49622-69293 GCA_010110895.2 Picea sitchensis
CCTAGTTGTGCCACGTGTCCCTAGCTGACGTGGACTACTGTCGTGAATTAGATCGACGGTCTAGATCACATGTTGATCTGACGGTTCAGATTCAGTCGGGATTTCGCATATCGCGAAATCGGGGTTTTCGTTGTCATTGTTCACGAGACTCGTGAAACTCCGATTCCCGATTCTTCGATGAGCAAAATCAACGGTCCATATCTCAAGCTTGCTTTTAACGGTTGTGATCAAATTGCAAAATCGCATATCGNCTCTCTCGCAACTTCTACAGATCCGACGGCCCTCGTTCTTTCGAGAAATTTGAATGGGATCCTATGGTCACTGACTCTTCTCCTCTCGATTATTGTTGTGCAGCTATTCATTGCTATTGTCATCACTGCAACCACAACTGTACTTGCCATCAACAACCACAACTGTACTTGCCATCAATGACAAGTATATGTTGATTTGCTTTCTGTTAACTGAAATTTCCAACACACCCTGGATATTAGAAGACTGTGGCAGAAGTCAAAATCCATTACTTGTGGCTGGGTATGAAAAGAGAGATTGTTGAATACATCGCTAGATGTATGGAATTCCAGAAAGTTAAGGCTGAGCATAGGCACCCAGCAGGGTTGCTACAACCTTTACCCATTTCGGAATGGAAGTGGGAAGTGGTGACCATGGATTTTATCACAGGATTGTCCAGAACAAGCAAGAAACATGATTCAATCATGGTGGTGGTGGAAAATCTTACAAAAGATGTCCATTTTATTCCATTGAAAACCACTCAGATAGCAACAAATGTTGTTGATATCTTCTTAAAAGAAGTGGCACGCTTGCACGGAATTCCTAAGACAATTGTGTTTGATAGGGACTCGAAATTCACCTCGAATTTCTGGAAAGGATTGTTTAAGAGATTCAGAACGAATTTGAACTTTAGTACAACGTATCATCCTAAGTCTGATGGTCAGATAGAAAGGGTGAATAGAGTAATAGAAGACATACTGAGAATGTATGTGATGGATAAACCATCAGGGTGGGAAGACTACTTGCATTTGGTAGAATTCGCCTACAATAATGGGTATCATACATCGTTGAAGATGAGCCCATTCAAAGCACTTTATGGAAGAAAGTGAAACACTCCAGTGAGCTGGGATAATCCAGCTGACAGAGAAGTAGTTGGGCTTGAGCTGCTCAAAGAGATGGAAGACCAAATGACAAGAATTAAACATAATCTAAAAGCTACCCAGGACAGGCAGAAAAGTTCTGCTGATAGTAACAGAACCCACAGAGAATTCAAAGTGGGTGACCACATCTTCCTGAAAGTGAAAACTAACAGGAGTTCCCTAAAGTTGGGAAGTTGCACCAAGTTGGTAGCAAGATTTTGTAGGCCATTTGAAATTCTGGAAAGGATTGGACCAGTTGCATACATGCTTGCATTACTTGCATCTATGACTGTACATAGTGTGTTTCATGTTTCATTGCTTAAGAAAAATATACCTGATGCTAATCATGTTATTGATTGGAATGTGATTCAGGTGGAACTAGAAGGTGTCCTACAAGTGCATCCTGTGCGCATATTGGATAGGAAAAACAAACAACTCCAGAATCAAGATATAGAGCTTGTAAAGGTCCAGTGGACCTGGTACGGTCCTGAGGATGCAACATGGGAGCATGCAGATGCTATGCGGGCAGAATACTCGCATATTTTTGAAAATTTTGAAAATCTTGCAGAGACAGTGTAAGGTTGCACTGAGGACAGTGTAGAAATAAGGGGAGGGAGAATGTAGTGTCCCAAAGATCGAGCCCTTTGTAAGGCTAATGTATAAAATGAATTGTAAATATGTGTTATAGGTTGGTGAGCCAAGTTTGTATAAGTCGATGGGCTTACGTGATTGTTAGGCCAGAGAGCCTAAGGGTTGGAGGCCAAGGGCCTGATTTTGTACCTGTATGTATGCAACACATTAATAAAATATAAACATCGCCACGTGCAGACCGACCATGATGAATGAGTGATGGGGGACTGAGCTTCCACAGAGTGGGCAAAGAATTATGGGCTAGAAGGTGGTAAAAGGGACTAAGTGTTGAGCCTAGGGGCTTAAGACTTGGGAATAATATTTTATTATTATTCCAAAGAACATGTGCATTTTATGTTTTTTATCCTAAGTTCCTAGCAAGGGAAAAACATGCAAAGGGGATGCATGCTGATGGAACGCATGCAGTTCTAAGGGTGACAAGTGTCAACCCTAGTGCATGCGAATAAATGGCCAAGATGAGCCATGAGAGGGGTTCCTCCTCCATTCGACCCCGGACTGCCAGAGGTGAGCTGGTCTGACCTCTGCAGAGAAACCCTCGTGCATCTGCTGAACCAAAAGGTGTGTATCTATGTTCGTTCTGGGATAACTGGTACATCCTATGTTTGAATAGTTCAAACCTGTGTTGACCCCTATGTGGATTGTTTGTTACGCGTCCCCGAGAACCGGAGCATAAGTATATCCTGTGTTGTCAGATTGAGAAATAAGAAGTGACCTGCCATTATTGAACCTGTTGGAAAGCCCATGTCTATTTTTTTCCAGTGGTTTGTTGTGGCCATGCAGTGATAGACTGCATGTGGCTTGTTGGCCAATTGTGCAACACTCCCTCTCTGTGAGAGAGGTGATTGAGGTTGGAAGAATAGGTGGCTTGGCCTATGAGTGACTCTCTCCAGGTGAGAGAGTGCACAGAGGAAGGAGAGAACTCATGGAAGGAACCCTGTAGCTGCCATAGAGCTCGGAGACTTCCGGTCCAGTCTGTTGTTGTAACCCAAGGTAAGGGAGGTTAGCAGCCGAAGGACTATCTAGGTGATAGAGAAGGTGTATACTCTTGGGGTGGAACAGGCATGTGGGGAAGGAGAGTCTGTGGGCAGTGAGCATGAGTGGTTCCTGGGAGAGAATTCCTTCCTTGTGACTGTGTGTTTTCCCTATAACCTCAGCCTAGCCTAGGATTCCCTGCCTTGGGGGTGAAGCTTAGTCCCAGCTCGGGGGTGACCCACTGCTGAGCTGACGAGCAGTATGGTCTAAGGCTGGGAGGTTCGTGGAAGGCCTGCACTTGGTTGGTGGAGCTACCACTATTTCAAATATAAGTACCAAATGATGCTTTAATTATGTTTTTGTATCTCTGTGTATCATAATTATCATGTATTCTGTTGTGCATTTGGATTAATGTTATTGCCATGGATTATTAATGTTAGTAATAATTCTTATGCTTACTCTGAGCTTAAATGTATTTCTTTCTTAAATGCATGTGGATTATATAATGTCTGTATGAGTTATGTAAAAAGTGGTGTTACAATTTGGTATCAGAGTGAATAAGCCTTGGTAACAGAAAAAGTAGCGTTACAATTTGGTATCAGAGCGAATAAGCCTTGGTAATAGAAAAAGTAGCGTTACAATTTGGTATCAGAGCGATTAAGCCTTGGTAACAGAAAAAGTAGCGTTACATCGGAGATTGAAAAACAATTAACGCCAATATAGCTCAACCCTGACTACATGGAACAAGCGTGCAATGATTAGATAGTGGACACACAGGTCAAGGGCACTCGCCAGCAAAGGATCCAACTTTATCGAGTTGTCAAGGCAGGGCAGCTCCTGTACCAAGGAAAGTGGCTCACTCAGAGACAAATTCAGTATAAATTTACTCACCTAATGGGGCCACTCAATGCAATGTATACCATTGCTTCCTAAGGGAGGAGGACTGATCCAGCTGGATATTGGTGGCCACCCACCTATTCCAACTAGCTCCTCTTAACAGTTTTTAGTTATGCATGTTCTTCTGTAATTCTTTGTAATTATGGGTTCTACACTTCTGGGGTTGTTTGAATCCCTACACAACTTCCAGGTGGATATTGGCGGCTACCCACCTAATCCAACTGGCTTATTTTGGAATTTTTCATGTTAGTACATCTTTCTGTACTTCTAGGGCTATTTTGGGGCCCTGAACAGTGTTTTTTTGGCTTTCCACAATAAAACTATAGACAAAGTCAAATTTTGAAGGAATGATGTGTAGTTCTTGAAAATACCTTTCTAACAGGCTATCACGTGCCTAAAACGGAGGTCATATGCAAAAGTTACAACCTTGGGAAGTTGAGGTACCAACTTACCCATCGGGGCCCACATAAATTTTGGCGGTTCATCTCCTAGGGTTAGGTTTTTGGATGTCTAGGGTTTTGGAATTCATGAGTAATGTTTAAAATTCCTCTGGAGCCTCATTGTAATTATTCTTCTCAGACAGATGTGCGTAGCAGCCACATCTCTTCTCAGAGATAACTACCAACATTCGAGCAAGTTGTTTTCAGTTTTACAATTTTACCCTATTTTATTTATTCAATAGAAGTTATTGTTCACTAGATATATGTTGTTTTTCTCTGTATCTCTGTGTTATTGTATTCAATCTATTATTCATTTCGTTTCGCTCATAAATATGGATCACCATGAGATACAATTAATTGTACCTTTAGGTGTGGGTTGTTTTTGGTTGCAAGCATTCTAGTTGATACCTTGGTTTTCTACTTCGAGGTTCCCTACACCCCCCACTCCACTAGAATTGTTCACATTATTTCCATGGTTCGATGGGACTAGATATCATCTATGGGAAGGTTGTTGCCTCCCTGTGAGAAAACTGCTATAAAAAGGATCAGTGCCCCCTCCTTCAGTCGCTGCCATGATGAATTGATACAAACCCTAGCTAAGAGCTAACTTCAAAACCCTAATTGCAATATCCTCTTGACTTCCAATTTTGGAGCAAAAAATGAATTTGAAATCCACAACACACCTTAATTCATACAAAGTTTCATAATTAGTCAAAGGTCATCAAATAAATGTGACAAAATAAGGCAAGGTAAATTTTCATGTTGGAGGATATCATGATGAAATTGTATGCAATGATATGCCAATGGATGCATGCCATATTTTTTGGGAGACCATGGCAAGATGAGTGGAATGCAATACATGATGGTAGAAAGAATACTTACCAATTTTTGAAGGATGGTAAGAAGATCGAGTTGTAGCCCATGGAGGAAGGGGAGGAAAATAGAAGTAGTGGAGTTATGTTGGGTTTTTCAATGAAGGGGTTCTTGGAGGATGTAAGGAAATCAAAATCGTGTTATGCATTCTTCCAAGGACAAATAAATATTAATTAAAACATAAGGTAACAATAGAAGTGAAGGAGATGTTAGATGAATATGAGGTAATCCTTTCAAATGAATTGCCAATTGTTTGCCACCAATGAGGAATTCCTTCTTAAATCTTGCAAAATAAGGCACCTCGTAGAATAACACCAATAGAAAGTGGAGATATAAACTAGTAAGTCCAAGACTTTTTGAATAAAGAAAATACTTTTTTCTTCAATTCAATATTTTCTTCTAAGTTTTTGGTCGCAATGGTGTTGATTGTCAAGCCCATCGTTTCAAACAAGTCATAATTTTAACACCCCCCCCCACCCCCCCATAAATGGTGGTTTTTGGATCACCACTTTTCAATTTGGGGGTTGATTTTAAGGTTTCAATTTGCAATAGTACGGGGTGTCAAGGCCATGGTTCAAACATGTAGTAATTTTAACCCCAAGAAAAAAGGGGGTGAATTTTCGATTCATGGGTTGATTTCACTATATTTGACACAAAAATATGGATTTTTAGGGATTTTTTTTAGGTCGTAGTTCTTGTCATGTTGGTGACTATGTTCCACACAAAAAGTACATTCGAGGTAAGGAGCTTCCAAGGTTTAGAAAGATTTTACAGAAAGTTCATTAAAAGTTTTAGTGGGATTTATGCATCACAAACTGAATGTATTTGGAAGAGAAGCTTCCAATGTTATGGATAACAACAATGCAAAGGAATTTTGAGCTCTTCAAAATAAAAGTGACCAAAAAATCGATATTGNACACCAATAGAAAGTGGAGATATAAACTAGTAAGTCCAAGACTTTTTGAATAAAGAAAATACTTTTTTCTTCAATTCAATATTTTCTTCTAAGTTTTTGGTCGCAATGGTGTTGATTGTCAAGCCCATCGTTTCAAACAAGTCATAATTTTAACACCCCCCCCCACCCCCCCATAAATGGTGGTTTTTGGATCACCACTTTTCAATTTGGGGGTTGATTTTAAGGTTTCAATTTGCAATAGTACGGGGTGTCAAGGCCATGGTTCAAACATGTAGTAATTTTAACCCCAAGAAAAAAGGGGGTGAATTTTCGATTCATGGGTTGATTTCACTATATTTGACACAAAAATATGGATTTTTAGGGATTTTTTTTAGGTCGTAGTTCTTGTCATGTTGGTGACTATGTTCCACACAAAAAGTACATTCGAGGTAAGGAGCTTCCAAGGTTTAGAAAGATTTTACAGAAAGTTCATTAAAAGTTTTAGTGGGATTTATGCATCACAAACTGAATGTATTTGGAAGAGAAGCTTCCAATGTTATGGATAACAACAATGCAAAGGAATTTTGAGCTCTTCAAAATAAAAGTGACCAAAAAATCGATATTGTCTTTACCAAATTTTAATAAGGTATTACAAGCAAATTGTAATGCTAGCGGGATAATGATAGGAGCATTGTTGAGTAAAAAAGGAAGACCAATAGCCTATTTTAATGAAAAGTTGAATGAATCCAATGAGAAGTATTCCACATATGATCAGTAGTTGTAAGCAATCATTAAAGCCCTGAAGAAGTGGAGACATTATTTGTTTCCCAAAGAGTTTGTTTTTTTTATTGATCATCATGCAAAGCTATTCTTTTGTATTGAAGCATAGAAGTGCAAAGTCCAATTGTGTTTTCCATGCATTAAGTAGGAGGACAACGTTGTCGACTAAGTGTTACGAGGAAAATCTCTCTATCGCTAGGGAAACCCACAACAGATGTAAATGACTGTAGAAATCAACTCTATTCTCAATTATGTTATATAAACAAATATTCTAGCAAGACAAGATAAAAAGGCCTACCTCGTCCAGACGTTCGATGAAGTCCATCGTTGAGCACTTGAACCAAATCAATATACCTGCAACTAGTCCTCAACAACCAAGCAAAGCAAGCATATGGTGATAATATATGATGTTATCACATTCAATAGCATAATCCATTAATATACATAACAAATACGCCCATGGGATAATAATTCTAATATTTGCAAGATATCAATTGGACGGGAAAAGAGTATTTTTATTAATATATGATCAACAGAAGTGAAAAAGTTACAGACTTCCACATTGGCATGGTTCGAAACCGAGAAACTAAGTTCCTTCCAGTTGGGCCTCCACCACTTCAATCCTCCACCAAAGGCAAGCTCATAGAAGAGAGACAATGAAGTTCTCAATCAATAAGGGAAGATCTTGGGGGTTGAACACTGTGTTCAGACTTAAAGGACAAAGGGATTCAGACTCAATATGAAGTGAATAATTTCTCCAGAGTAACATTGCTCCCAAAGTTGAATTCTTTCTCCTCCTTTCCATAGCTTGGAATTGGCCCATTTATAGTCTTCAAATGGAACTGAAGGGCTGAGTCCGAATGTTTCCAATATATGGAAGGCCAAGGATCATTGATCTCCTATCATGACATGGAAACTCGACACCATTTTTCATTTTTGGGCACAAATCCCGATGTACATAGGCTGTAGTGGTGTAACCTGTGTATACACATGTTTTATAGTAGACAAGGTGCGTACATGTGGAAAAAATGTATTTTTAGCTCTGGTATTTGCAAAAAGGGATGAAAAGCATGCATAGGGAAATGGAAAAAGGCCCTCTGTGAAAGATTGCACAGGGTGAGGAAAATCTTGCTATAACAGATGCCCCCTAATGTGTGAGGTCAGAGGAGTATCTGCGATGATCGAAATACATTATAAAAACCTAGAAGTGGAGTGATGGGGAACCGGCTGGAAGAACTAGTTGCTCATTACATTTTGTACTGACTTTGCATACATGGTTGCCACTTTGAATTACACTGCAGATCCATGTGAAAATATACCAAACAATTGTCTATGTCCATGAATAGGAAAATACAAATGCAGTTACATTTCATAGGTTGTCATAGTCACGAACAAGGCCCAGTAGAACCAGTCTCAAAATCAATCTGAAGATATTTGTATACCATGAAGTACAATCTGATCTCCCATGATCATTGAAGTCATATAGGTACTGGTCCAATGAAAAAGGAAGCAATAGCTCAGGAGAGTTGTGGCCACATACTGATTTCTTAAAGTCTTCTACACAATCCACCAAAGGTGCAAGTCTACATCATGTGAATAAACTAGTTGAGTTCGAACACAATGAGACATCGTTTGATTAACGATCATTGAGGTATATCGTTAACAAACGCAAAACAACCTATCGATAATGAAAGTAGGTATCAAGGCACCGAGTACATTCTGACAAGTGTGAATAAAGGAGTCGGGGTCGAACACTTGAAGAATCCATCGATTAGGAGACATTGATGTATTCCCAACTGTCGATGGTGAGAGAACCCGCCACTAAACTGAAAGCCTCAAGGTACTCATAGGACTCTAGGTCTCATTTCCAGAATAGATGAGATGAATTCGATGGAAGGAGACTCGTTGAAAGGAGAGAATTAAGGCATCTCTCATCATTCAGCATGAGGTACAAAGCAGGAGCTTCATAATTTGGAGGAAATCAGACGAAGAACATGTTCATGAACCAACAACCTTGTGTGTCTTTCACATGTGCCAAGTGTAAGAGGTACACAAAAACGACCCTCTGAATAGCATCCAATGAGGGAAAATGCTGACAAAGGTGAGGAAACCACCAATAAGGCTAATGGCATCCAAGACACTGCAGGAATCCCAATGTGTGAATATATGTCTTGTTGTCGAACACAAGGGAAACCACCCAGTCAATGACCAATGATGAAATGTCAACTGCTAGGTTCAAGGTTACCTACCAATGATGAAAGTAGGACCAGGGTGCATGATAGGACTATAACATCATGTGATTCTGAGACAAACTGAGGGTATGACCGACATGCAAAGTCAAGAGTTCTAAGAAATGGTCGACACAGGTTGATAGAATCCCTTTGAACAAGAGCACGAGACATATGGAAGACTCTGACATCATAGACTCAATGATGAAACCATGAGATGTAGGAGGCATCAATGAAATTCTCCATAGGGGCTGGAAGAGTAACCAGTCGGTGGAGAAAACTCTCTATAACGAGCTCAACTTCCTAAGGCCATGCTAAACCCAAAATTATGATGACAAATGGACTCAATAACTTTGTGCTTTGTTCAAAGGTGACACGACTGCTGCCAATATAAGACAATACTCCCTTCCCACCCGAATTTTTGTATTTTTTCATAGTCAAATGAATTCTATGATACAGAGGAGGAAACGAGTGTCACAAGTAAGCGAAACTAGTTCCAGCAGTGGAACATACCTATGCTCAATGCAAGGAGGTGCATGCGGGAGATGGACACTTGGGGGAATGTTCCCTCCTGGGTATAGGGTTTCAAATTGTGAAGGATATAAACGAGGATATGCTTGGTTGATGATGCAAAACTGCCGAGACAAACGGTTTATAACACAAAGTGAGAACTGGCTATAGGCTCAATACTGCAAGCAAGGGAATGAGATGCAATCACAACTTAACGCCAAAAAAATGTCCTTTTTCATGATCTTAGTCTACTTGGTGTGAAAAAGGGATAAACTTGTACCAAATAGATGTTCTTTCAAATCCAATTTACGAGTGTGAAAGAGACAAGTTCACTCAACAATATTTTCTCTTTTTGAAGACGAGTTGGAAAAGAGATTAAATTAAACTCGGTTAGGAGTCCTCTAGGTATAGGGAAACATGTTTATGAGTGAGAAATGAGGCTCAACATAAATTCATATATTATCTATAAGGGACTCCTGGTCCTATGGAAAAAATCTTTGCATGGGCACCAAATGAATCAGAGGATCTAACTAGGGTACCCATGTTTAGTAAGTCTCTACCACTTGATAACAACACGTCTTATAGCAGATGGAAGGTTCTATGTCGCAACAAATGGGTTCGTACCTAAGGCATATGAGTGACAGTTATAGGACAATGCAAAAGTGCATGGTGGAACGAATACCTATCATATATGCTGGGTAGCGAAAATACATGCCCGTTGTTACAAACAGTCAACATGACGTTGAAATCAGCAAGAATCCCTGGTGAAAACTACAAAAACCAACTCAATCCACTGTTGTATTAATCCATTAGGTGAAAAAATGACTCGAAACTATAGAAAGTGGGTAAAAACTACTATAAATAGTAACAAAACCAAAATTTACTATGTTATTTTGACTTTTTATCCAAATAGTGAAAATTGGACCAAAATACCTCTGATCTTCAATTGGTGATTGCAGGAGTGCTGAGCGATGAAATCAGAGACCGTCTAGACTAGGTAACTCCTCTTCCCCTCCTCTTCCTTTCAAATTGATTAGATTTTTAAATTAGGTTTCAAAATTTGAGTAAATTAGGGCACAAATTGAGTATTTTAGTGTACGCGGGCTACCATTCATTGGGTCCTATATACATGAGGTTATACGCGACTGTGTAAAATGCAGGATGCATGTAATCAACCCTATATGTGAATGTGAATGTTGCATCCCTTGTACAAGTCTATAATCAATGTTTTCTATGGTTGCTAACTCAAAAATTGATTTTTATCCGGCAGGATGGTGCTAGAATGGAGGGAAAGGGAACACGATGAGGTAGATGTTGCTGTGGAAAGAGATCTGGGGGCCCAAATGGCCTTGAAAAGATGTGGCTTGTATAAATTTTGGGCAATCAAAGGGATGAGGACCCAGGTGAGGTTGCTTGAGTTTCTCGTGGATTACTGGGATCCTGACAGTAAGAGCTTCAACCTCGATGGGAAACCATTGAGGATTGAAGTCGAGGATATATACTTTTTGACTGGGTTATCGCATCGGGGTGAGGTGGTGAACCTAAAAGCCTGGGGATCTGGGAGAGGTATGAAGATAGAGGAGTACATAGATGCTCACTGTGTAGTAGGGACCGAGAAGGTTGGGAGTCAACTCCCCATTTGAGCAATAAACAATCTCAGCCTCAAGATTGTTGTCCTCATTTTGACCAGGATCATAGGATCAGCTTTGTTGCATTAGACATTGAGGTCGTTCATGTTCTATTATGTAGAGTGCTTGAGACCCATGGTATACGATTGGTGTACCTCACTACTGGCTAATATGAAGAGCCAGTTGACAGAGTGAAAATAGGGTGACAAGAGGAACTTCAGCTTTGCCTCTATCTTATGTAGATTTTTCTTCGAGTGGGTTCCAGTTTTGGGACCTAGAGTCGAGATCATTCTGAGAGGACCTTGCGATCCATNGCCCACACCCTACAATGATGATTTATTTTACTGGTGGAGGCAACATGTCATTTCTCTAAACGACTATCCCTATGTAAGGATCGACTTCAGAGGGGACCCTGACATGCCACTGCCACCAGGGACCGCCTACAGGGCATAGGTATGTCAATGTTTTTAAATGTTTCATTTTTTTGTATTTTTGTATAGTAAAACAAAAATATTTTTGGATGATGCTTAAGTACTAACTAGACACTTGTGTGACGCAGACGTAGGCCTGCAATGGTCAGACGGGCTTCCCCGACATCGTCAGAGGCACTGGGGAAATGAGGCGGCGGAAGGAGAAGCAGAGAGAATCCTTCAAAACATACAGGGCAACCTATCTCATTTGACACTTAGGATTTTGATGGTTCAGGTAGAGGATTGTTTGGAGGCCATGCAGCGACAAGTAGTTGGTGTGCCTAGAGCTTGGGTGTGACTCTTTCAGCGTCTCGCAAATGTCGTAGTTTGTTATCATGACACACATCCGGCGCCATAGGCATAGATGTCATGGATCTTTTATTATCAGCTGTATATGTGTATTGAGGGTGTTAGCCCCAATTTTGTACTATAAAAATCATATTTTTTGAAATATATATAAAACAGGGATCTTCGGCTTTACTGATATTACAATGTGTACATTGATGAGATAGTTTTCTTTTCTTTAGTTATGTGACAAATTCGAATCTAAAACGAAATTAGCATAATCATCGGATACATAATTAGAAATCCTAGGTATGTGATGATAAGTAATAAAATCAAATTGTCATTCTAAAAGATGTACCCGTAGGAATCGTCGTAGTAAAGTAGGATCGTGCATGTAGTAACTATCGTTCAACTGACATACTACTAACTTGGAATCCAGGTGAAGATCTAAAGAGAGAATACTATGTGAGACAACATCGTGCAAAAGTTCTATAACAAGACTATATTCGGCCACATTATTTGTGGATGGCCCTAGGCATACGCCACCTGAAGACACCAGTAGACCCTCGGGTGACTAAACCACCCAAGCAGTGGAAGCCAAGTTTCGTGTATGATGACTAGCTTCGTTTGTGAGTCCTAAGTAGACCGAAGACTCCATTGACATCTGTCAACCAAGGGAAAACTCAATAAGCAAGTTGAAGACAAAAAGAAAAGGAAAAGATATATAAACTAAATTACATTAGTATACAAAGAGTTACACCCAAGCTTGGGGCTCAAGCGTAATATATTTTCAAGTAGAGCCCATTCCTGGGCTCGACCAACATATTCCCTTCATAATATTCTAACTCATATGCTCCTTTTTCTAAGACACATCGCACGATATAGGGACCATGCCACATGGGTTTAAACTTGCATGCCCCTAGTGTTTCTTTGGCTTGATCATATAAGAGGACCAAGTCACCCTCAACATACAACTGACGATAGACAGACTTATCATACTGTACCTTGACACGTCTTTTGTTTTCCTCGATAGCCATACTGGCGTCTCGATGCTTCTCATCAAGACTCTCTAGGTGTACCAGGCATCGCTCGAGATCAGAAGTGTCAGGGAGGAGTGCGACTACCAACTTAAGATAATGGATTTCACATTCAATACGTAATATCGACTCCACACCATGTACTAACTGGAAAGGGGAAAATATGGTGGCAGTCTTGACCGAGGTTTGGTATGCCCAAAGTGCTGGATATAACATAATATGATAGTGAGATTTACTTTGGCTGACAGTTTTCTACAAAATGGTCTTGAGAGACTTGTTGACGGCCTCTACCTGTCCATTTTCCTGGGGATAGTAAGGGTAAGAATGACCATTCTTAAACCCCAGCTTGGATGCTATCTCTTCCATCATTTCATTCTGAAAGTGACTGCTATGATCAGTGAAAATCTCACTCAGGATACTGAGTCTAGTGACAATTTGATTGAATACGAAGAAGGAAACAGTCTTCCTGTCGGATTTAACTATAGGCATGGCCTCAACCCGCTTAGTAAAGTAGTCAATGACCACGATAATGTGTTGATGCCCCCCAGCCGAAGTTGGATTGCAATCCATGAAGTCCACCCCCCGCTTGGTGAAGGGACCGACGGTAATGTCTGGGTAAAGAGGGGTTGGATGCGAGCGCATTTTCCAAGTGAACACCTGGCAGGGGTGACACTTATTAACCGCTTCAACGCAAGCTTTAAAGATAGATGGCCAGAAATAACTGGCTCACAAAATTTCTTGATTGTCGCAATCTTGGATAGATGACCACCGCAAGCCCCACTGTGGCAATCGTTTAGAATTGACTCGACTTCTTCATGATTTAAACAAAGACGTAGGATATTTTCTACTCCTTAGCGATACAAAGTGTCTCTGACGATAGTGTAATCCTTAGCTTGGTATCATACACACCATCGGTCATCTCGTGAGAGATGCTAAAGGAACTTCAAAGTTTGAAGATAGAGAACAATGTCTCCATACTAGGGGTCGGACGACAAGACAAGGAAAATGTGTTCATCCACAAATGAATCAACATGGATAGCATCCTCATCTAATCATGGAAATTCATATATTAACTTCGCGAAGACTAGTGATTTCTTGGATTTCGCAGAAGCGAAATCAAGATCAAATTCTTGTAAAATGACAATCCATTTATTATATTTTCCCCCTATGATATTCCTGGTAAGGACGTATTGAAATGGATTGACATCAACAACCACAATAGTCTTGCAAAGAAATATATAATGGCGTAAACGTTGGACTGCGTGAATGACATCCAAAACTAGCTTTTCAACGTGAGAATAATTCAACAAAGGACTGACTAAGTTTCGACTAAGATAGTATATGACGTGCTTGCGGAGCTCATCATCCTCCTGAACAAAAACCATACCAATCATCTCCTCGGACGCGGAAAAATAAAGTAATTAATCCCTACTATAGTTAGGAGACTTCAGCAGAGGTGTCGATACCAAGGCTTTCTTCAAAGCATCGGAGGACTCCTGGGCTTGCTTATCCCAGATAAAAGGGTTGTCCTTCTTCAAAAGATGCATGAAACCCTTAGTGATATTGGCATAGTTTACTATAAACCGACGTAAAAAGTTAGCTTTCCTCTGTAAACCTTGAATTTGTTTAATAGTGCATGGGGGAGGCAACCGAAGTATTGCCTCAACCTTTAATGGATCTACCATGATCCCGGTTTCAAAAACTAGAAATCCCAAAAGACGACTAGACCTAATGCAAAAGATGCACTTATGAGGGTTCAATCGGATTCTATAATGACATCTTTCAAAAACTAGTCGAAGGTTCTTAGAGTGATCGACTCTCTTACGAGAGTGAGCAACAAGATCGTTAAGATAAGCTTCGACTATATGCTTAAGATCATGGAATGCAAAGGTCATAGCATGTTGGAAGGTTGTGCAGGTGTTTTTAAGGCCAAAAGGCATCTTTCGGTATGAGAAAGTACCACAAGGATAAATAAATGTCGTCTTGTGTTGGTCCTCGGGTTTAATTTGAATTTGGTTATACCCTGAAAATCCATCCATGAAAGAAAACACTTCACTTCCCACACACTCGTCGAGAATCTGATCCATGAAAGGTGTCGGGAAGTTGTCTTTAGGACAGGCTTTATTCAGGTCACGAAATTCCATGCATACACAGATGGTTCCTTGCTTCTTATTCACTTGAATGGGATTGGATACCCATTCAGTCAAGGGAACTGGGTAGATAAAGCCTATATTAAGTAGTTTCTCTACCTCTGCCTTAATAGCAGGGGCCTTCCAGGGATTGACAACTCTAAGACGTTGTCGAACAGGTTTAACATCCAGATAAGTTCTAATATCATGCTCAAAAATACGAGGGTCGATTCCTAGCATCTCTTCATATGACCAAGCAAATACATCTCGGAATTCCTTGAAGAGCTCAGTGTAGATCAAGATTTCTTCTGGCGAACAATCTGCACCGATATGTAAGTTTTCAATATTGTCTGGGGTACGAGAGATATCGATCGTGACGGTAGAAGAGATACTTGTCATATTTCCTTCGGCATAAATGTCGTGCGTATCAAGTGGAACTACAGTGTGATCGACTATCCCACTCAAAGTAGATCAAAAGTCATCTTGTTCGATTCTAGCAAGCTCTGGGAGAAAATAAGAGCGATGATGCATATCACCCCAAGGTTTTTCAGAACCATTCATGGCTTCAATGATGGCTTTGTCCGAGGGAAAAGTCTCCTTGAGGTAGTCATGTGAGAAAGACAACGAAGTGGCCCACACGGGCTTAAGAACAAGATCCTCCTCGTCCGCCGGTGAGGTAATAGGATCAGGATCGATGGAAGAGTCAAGAACAACTTGATACGCAATCTCCGCTGTCGATAGTGGCATGGCCATTCCAACATGCGAATAACCTTCATAAGATGAAGTCAAGGAAGTTAGGGTGCAAGGATCGTTAAAATAGGAAGTGCAGAAAGGAACGGACCTCTCTGATGACATAGGCCTACTAGACATGGCATAAATATGGTGAATTGGTGCCATGAATTTGAAGGTACCCATAAGGGATGAATACATTCCAACACCGATATTCTCAGTTGTTGGATGAGAATTTTCGACCATGGGGATCGACGGTCCAACAGATGCATTGGGGCTAACATACGCGAATGATAATTGGTTGATCGTCACAATCTTCCCATCGAGTGGAAAACAAAGAGTGTGGAAGATGAACGATACAACGGAAGTCATAGAATAGGTCCAATTTCATCCTAGTAACAAGTTGTAATTAAGAGGGGCATCAACTACCTCAACATCCACCTCTACAGTATTCTCACCTAACTGGACCGGAAAGACAGGAAGAATACCGTGAGGGTGGAAGGAACAACCGTAAAAAAAAGTCAACATGGTCGGTGATTGAGAAAGATTCGGAGAGCCAAGAGTTTTCCAATAGATCAGGGACATCACACATGTAGAAGCGTCTTCATCAACAGTCACATGTTTGATGGTATAATTTGAGTATTCCACGTGGATTTGGAATGCCACATGGTAAGGCAAGTGAGGCTTCACATTTGTGACATCAAACTTGATAACTTTCAAGCCACTGGGGTCTAGAGCTCCTAACGCAGATAGCAAGGCATTCCTCTATGAAGGACATGTCTGGAGTACCTCCAGAGCCGACATCGCACAAGGGGTTTGACCCAGATCCTCAACAATAGAGTAATTCTAGGTGGTTCTAGCATTTCGATTGTGGGTAGAGCGCTTGAGTACTCCTTTCAGAATATGAGGCAGTGGCTCTAGTTTTTTGATCTACAAAGTCGTCTCCAGAGGAGGAGGAGGAGATTCTAAACTAGCGACAGTCTGTGAAGAACTGTAATCGCGAGATCGGGTGGCTACATTAACCTGATAATTGACCATATTGATACACAAATGATCATTTTCTTGCGACGATGGATTTTGACTCGCACCGGCCACATTTTCGGCATTCGAAGAGCTCAAGGCCATGTGTTCGTTATGTGGGAAGGGATTCGTCATCACGGCGGGCGGTAGAGATAAGAGCCTCGCAGCTTTCGCAAGTTTGGGGCATAAATGAGTAAGATGATCATATGTACAAATCTTACAGGGAAATTTCACATTACGCCTTTCTTTCTTGTCCTCTCCAGGATTATTATCCGTCTTCTCATTATTACCATTGTCCTTGTGTTTATTATTATTTTTCCCACCCTTACAATTATTATTACGTCCTTTCTTCTTATTCCCGCCTGATTGTTGGTAATTATTTGGGTTGGTCGACGATTGCATAGAATGTACATCCATTGACTAAGTGGGATTGGAGGACACAGACGAAGCTGGCCCTCCTATAGACTGGTGTAGAGACAACTCTTTCAAATGGCTTGTCACTGAGTCTGTGGATTTTACATTGGCGGAGCCTACAATGCCATCGACATGAGTTCTAGGCTTTTGTCTAGGGTCATAAGTTGACCTTGGTGCGTCCAAAAGAATGTGGTAGAACATCTCAGACTGAGCGTATATAAGATCTAACTGTGGGCTTTGAATATTGTTTCTTCCTCAATTGTAACCCCGGATGTAGCAACATCCTTTGAGATAGGAGGCTGCAAAGACTTAAGGAACCATTTTAAAAGAAAGGTTAGGGGTATGGAGGTCTTAATCAACCTCTTCCATCTACGCCACTCCTAGATATGATCCATGATATGAGTGGTTGTGTCCTGGCGTAAAGTTGACAGAAGTTCTAGGCCATCATTGTAACAAATTGACAATTGGAAGTGGTTAAGGAAGACTAACACCATCTGACTAAAGGTCCCATATGCCCCCCTAGGTAGCTCTATATACAATTTCATAGTGACCCCAATGAGGGTGCATTGAAATAATCTTAACAGAATGGAATCATCATTAAGGGAATTCAAGGAGCACCACAGGTGAAAGGTGGTAATGTGATCACCAGGATCCTCGCCATTCTTACCTTCAAATTTCAGAATGTCTAAAGGAAGCTTGGTGGGGATGGGGTTCCATGTAGGATCATGACACACAAGGTTTTTCATCAACTTAGACAAGTCTGGAAAATTAAGCGTGGCCAGAAAAGGGAGACGTGGTGCGGTATCTGGCCCCAAACTCCTTGGAAATATTGTGTTTGAGGAACTGCAACCTATCTAGGGTTCTGGTAAGCACCATGGCCCTATCCGAGATTGTAAGACCCTCCTCCAGTTTAATTCATAAGAGGTTGGTTGGGAATCATTCCTATAGGAATGTTCTAATGGGGTTTATAAATGTTTCCCCCGGTCGGAGTGGCTCCGGGTTGGGGGTTGCCCAAGGTGTGAAACTGACCTCCTCTGGGTGTGAATCCAGAGGATAGAGGTGGATTCGTCATGCTAAACGTGTTGGTTGGAATCGACACTGAGGAGGTGAGGGTATAAGATGAAACTTGAGCAAAAGATTGTTTTCCAGGTTGGTTTCTCCACCCAGAAGAAAGAGGATTAGACTTGGGGTTAAAGAGGGAATGCCTCCGATATTAGGAGTCATTTTAGGGATTTGAGAACCACCAAACAAAAATGGAGTATAAGGAGGGGTTGTGCCCCCAAGTCCAATGCTAACATTAGGGCCAACAGCTGGGATGGAGTTTGAAAATTGTGAAGTAAAATTTGGCATACCATAGGAAAAAGGACTAGAGGCCATAGGGATGGACTAGACATTATAGCCCGGTGAGTGACCAAGAGACCCAAATGTGTTTGAGGCAAGAGATTGAGAATTCACTATAGGACCAGCAGTAGTAATGATAGGTGCATCTGGCACTACAACCATTGTGGTTGCAGGAGTCAAAGGGGTGCCATTAACTATGGTAGGTGTGGGAGTCAAATGGCTCCCAGTACTCTAATGACTCAGTTCAGTACTCATCCTTGTAGTATCACAAGTCTGAAAAGTGGAGGTGTGTGTACCACGTCTAATAACTCTACGCCTTTTAGAAGGCAAAGACTCGAAATCCAGTGGTAACTGTAACAAGAGACGGGACCGGCGGGGAGGCTGGTCTGACTCCACGATTACTTAAAACTCAAGATACAAAAAATAAATCCTAAGGCCAACTAGTAATCAAAGAGCACACCAAAAATAATCAAATGACCAATATGCACACAAACGGGGTAAAGTGGTTGAAAGGGGCCTCCCTCCCTAAAGAAGGTATGTCTTGCCCAAGAGGATCCTGAGACTCCCTGCTAAAGATCAGAGGTAACATAATCAGTTATAAGGGCCCTTGTGGGCTTAACAACTAGTCAGTCAAATCCCCCCAGAGAGGTAATCCTCCATAAAGGTTGTTTGTTGTGTGACCCTTATCTAACCCAAGGTACCTACAGAATAATCCCTGCAAGTAACCTATGTGGCACCTAAGTCAAGAAACTAAGAAACCAATGTATAACCGATGCGAAGATGAGTAGTCGTAAGTCAGGTCCACTATATGGGCAAGGTAGCAAAGCCCAAAACCTTGAAAGTACCGCCTCTCACGGAGGTAAGGGCTAGCAAGATCCCCAGATACAAATAGATCCCCATAAATATCTCTGACGCTAAGAAGGTATCAGGGGGATATCCCTTCAACCAACCTCGCGCGACCTCGTGATTAACTCTGGTGTAAGCAGAGCCTCCTGATATTACTGATTATACGATGGATTTTTCCACTCCCTCAGTCATACACATATTTTGATTTAATATCCTTGGAGAAGTTTACTCACAAAATCCTATTCCAAGGGACTAAATCGTAAACTAGTTTGTGCAACAATGCTCACAGAAGTCCAAATCAATTTGTTTAAGATATGGCAACAAATTTCTTTTGGGAAGGATTTGCATACCCTTCTCACTCATGTGTCCCAGCCTATG
>SNQJ01S0075924.1:69303-80901 GCA_010110895.2 Picea sitchensis
CCATAACTGGTAGTTTTGGCCGTTAAATTTCTCGACCCTAAACTTTCCATCTTCCGACATTTCTCCCACTCAAACCAGGAACCTTCTTTTCTTGCGAGTTACCTTATGCTCTGATACCAATTGTTAGAAAAATAGGACCGTGGAGCAATAAAATAAAACAAATGCAGAAACAAAAACATAGAAGACACACAATACAAGAGAGACACAGATTTATGTGGTTCACCCAGTGTGGGATACCTCCACTAGAGAAATTGCCAGGTCCTTCCTTTATTATTATCCAGCAAATGAAGGGATACAACCTACAGCAAAAACCCGTTGTAACTTCCTCTTCTTTCTCTCACAGTCTCCTCTCTCATAATACAATATTCACCCTCATACATAGCCGCAATACATTTCCCTCATAAAAGAGTGTTTCCTTCTAGGGAAAAAAACCATAACATAATCTCTACTGTTAGATCTGCGACCTTATAGTGAATGGTCCAGATTTACAATGAAATTACAATATACTTTTATAAGGCAATTTTTGCTTCGGGGGCTTTGCCCCCAAACCCCCGCTGGGGGCCCACTTGCCCCCAGACCCCCCGAACCCCGCAAAGGGGGTACCCCCCCTCTGCACTCCCCCGTGTGGAAGAGTGTACATACTTCTGGGGTGTAAATACTTCATGGGGTATAAAAATGGATAAAAGCAAGGACCTCTGCATCAGGAAGATAATCAGGCTCCACAACCAACAATACAGAATTAGGATGCCATCGCATACTAGTTTGGAAATTAAAAGATTTAAAAAGAAAGACAAAAGAATAGGAAAAATAGAGAGAAGGAAATATCCAAAAACTTATGGTATCAATAGAGTCACAGATTAAAGATGATTTTTTAAATTTTGTGGATGATTACTCACAATTGGATCAAGAAATCCTTCTTGGCAATTTGGAGCTAGAAAGGAACAAGCTGCTTAAAAAAAATGAAGAAAAATGGCGACAGCGGAGTAGAGCGATATGGATCAATAATGGTGATCGTAATAAAAAATATTTTCATCATTTTTCTAATCATGGACGTATTCACAAACATATCTGGGAAATCAATGACGATGAAGGCAATAGTTACTCAGATCGGAATGAAATCAAGGAAGAGATCGCTCAGTATTTCAAAAATTTCTACCAAGCGCGATCTGATACCTTTACAAATGAACAAGTTCAAGTAACTGGCCTTTTGTCCAGGATGGTAGTTGATGAGGAAGCAAGTACTTTATTTGAACCGGTTACTATTGATGAAATTAAATATGTCCTAGCCATGTTCAAAAGAGATAAGAGCCCTGGCCTTGATGGCTGGACTGTGGAATTTTTTACAACCTTTATTGATTTGGTCGGTGAAGATATTGTGCAAATGATTGAGGAATCTAGGAAATTGGGGTCTGTAACAGGAAGTTTAAATTCCACATTTCTGGCATTAATTCCTAAAGAAAACAAACTTTCAAGTTTCAGGGATTATAGGCCTATTTCCTTATGCAATCTATGTTATACGTTGATTTCCAAAGTCATCGCAAATTGGATAAAGCCTATTCTATCTAGTAATCTCTTAGAGGAACAACTCGTATTTTTAAAAGGGAGAAGGATACATGATGCTATCAGTACAACACATGAATGCCTCCATAGCATTACTAAAAAAAAATCAAAATCCTTAGTTCTCAAACTTGATTTGAGAAAAGCTTATGATTGCATAGATTGGGATCTTATTCGAATGATTTTAATTCAAGTTGGTTTTGGCATTCAAATGACTAAGTGGATTATGAGTTATGTAACATCTCCTACTTATGTAGTGTTAATCAATGGTGAGACCACAAATTTCTTCCAGAGTGGTCGTGGATTGCATCAGAGTTGTCCACTTTCCCCATTATTATTCATATTGATAATGGAAGGACTCAGTCTACTATTAAAAAAGAGAAAAGAGGAGAAAAATATTATTGGTATCAAAGTCTTAAGGTTGATAAATATACTCCATTTATTATTTGTGGATGATGTTTTAATTTTGACAAAGGCCAATCTACAGGAGTGGCAAGAGATAGAAAAAATCATTGTATTATTTTTCAAAACTACTGGTCTTCAAGTTAATGTGGAAAAAACTACTCTGCACTTTGAAGGACTATCTGACTCGGATATTACCCCATTCAGATCCTTTCTTCCATACACATTTTCAGCATTGAAGTTGGGTTTTAAGTATTTAGGTTACTTTTTAAAGACTGGTGCTCAGCGAGCATCAAATTGGAGTTGGATAGTAATCAAAATGGGTAAAAAGATTGGTCACTGGTGCAATAAGTGGTTATCCTTGGGTGGCCATTACATCCTTCTCAAAACTGTCCTGGAAAGGCAACCAATTTATTGGATGTCTTTGGAGCTTATTCTGCGTTCTATTATTAATTAGATCTATAAATTAATGTTTAATTTCCTATGGAAGGGGAATAGTGACTCCAAACACTATCACCTATGCAGATGGGATTTTTTATCCCGTTCGAAGTCATGTGGCAGTTGGGGTTTTCACAACTTATTCCATTTTAATTCAACACTGAATGCAAACACTCTCTGGCGTGTTCTTACTCGAGATGGCATCTGACATAAAATCATTAAGGATAAATATCTTCAACATACAACCATTGTGAATTGGCTTAGATCATAATATTTCAAATATAACTATGCCTCAAGGATATGGAATAATATGTTAAAATATGTCCATCTTATCACTCACTGGCTCAGTTGGCTCTTGGGTTCTGGTCACCTTATTTCTTTGGGTAGAGATCATATCCTGGGTTTGAGGGACAAACCCCTCGTTTCTCAGGATCTTATCGATCATCTCTGGAAAGGAAAGATTAATGTCCTAGCACAAGAAAAGACAACTCACATTTCTATTGATTATTATGGGAATTGGTTCGAAAGCAAAGATTTGGGTTTGAGTGGTAATTTAGCAGAAGAATGGGATATTTTTCGTAAATTTCTCATAGGAGTTGGTGTATTTATCAGGGACGCTCTAGATCAATTAGTGTGGACAAGAGGTAACTCTTCAGGCATTTTATCAGTTTAAAATGCTTATTTGGCTCTTTACTCAATTTTTGTTTTTCAATTTATGGATTGGAGGCATACAATTTGGAAATGAGATATTCAATTAAATAACAAACTCTTCATTTGGTTGGCATCGGAACAAAAAATATTAACTTGGGATATCTTATAGGAAAAAGGATGGGAAGGCCCTAGCCTGTGTGTTTTGTGAAAAAAAAATAGAAAGGATATCACTCATCTTTTTATTGACTGTCTATTCAGTAAAAAGATCTAGGAAATATTCAAGTACACTCAAAAATTTAAGAGGAACTGGGAAGGTAAGACTTTTTCTGACTGCTTTAATAATTGGATGAAAGATAAATCCGTGTCTCCTTTTCTTGCAACTATTATCTGTTGGTTTATATGGAATGAAATGAATAGAGAAAATTTCGACAACTTGGCCCCCTCTGTCCACTCTGTGATCATTAAAATGATGAGACTTTATAAGCATAATCCCTCGACTCAAATTCTTGCTCCTATAATAGAATGTAGGGTCTTGATCTCTGTTGGATTTTCTTTAGCCTTTTTCGATGGGGAAGCCCAGAGTAGTAAAAAATGTTGTGGGGCAGGGGGAGTTATAAAATCATTCGATTCACTTGTTTATAGATGGTATCTAAATGGTGGTGAGGGAACCAATACAAAGGCGAAGCTCTTGGGTATTTGGGTGACCCTTACCTTATCCACTCATCCCTCTCTCTCAAAGATCCAAGCATTTGGTGATTCAAGAGTGATTATAGATTGGCTAAATGAAAAAGGTCATCTAAAGTCATGCACTATAGAAGGTTGGAAAATTAGAACAAGAAGCCTCATAAAGAATTTTCAGGATATCAACTTTCACCACATATACAAAGATTTTAACAAAGAGGCAGATCAACTATGCAAAGTAGATCTTCATGATCCTGAAGGTAAGATATCCTTTTATCTTTAGGAACCTGGAGGAGTAGGTCCTATGAAACATTTGTCCATGTTTTGATGGTTTTGTCATTTTTTAGCAAGATAGTTTTTATTTTTTGTTCCAGTGCTCTAGAAGAATTAGCCAATAACCTGCTAAAGGTTGTGATTTTGTGTTGTGGTATTTTGATGATGATATATCAGTGATAAGACTGATTGTAAGAAAAGACTATTTTGATTGTCCTTTGATTCAAGCTTATTATTAGTCATATCGACTGGGCTTATGGACTTGAATGACATTATGTAAAAACAATTATATCTGAATATAATTTTGAGCTAATTTTCATTTGGAAAAAAAACAACTCAATTCTAATTTCTCATTGATAAAATGAAAATGTACAATGAGATAAAAACAAAAAAATTAACACCACATCCATGTTTATCCATCATCAGCAATCAACTCGTTTACAATATTAGAGTAGTATACACAATCATTCATTTCTCCTTTGTTCATGTTAGACACACAAATTTAGAGATAAGTGTGAGATCCATATTATTCATTCATATGATACACATATAAGTACATTGTTGTGACCTTTGGATTTGTATTCCAAGAGGTTGATTGGACTCCCTATAATGTTTTCTATCACTCCTGACTTCTCATGTTCCCTCACAAGTAAATAATACAAAATATCGTAACCCTATATGGATTAGGTTTCCAACATTCCCCCCCTTAATCCTAAGGGGTGTATGTGAATCCAAGAAGAGAGATGAAATCTAGAAGTGAACAACTACAATATGGAGGTGGCTAACTGCGAATGGTTGAATATGCTCTCTGAATTTGGTGGTTTTGGGATGACCACAAACCAAAAGGCTAGTAGAAGTTGATGTCTTCTTCTAAATGGTGGTGGTGGTTTAAGGAAGAGCACAAACCAATCTAGTGGTTTACGGATGACCACAAACTCTAGAACTTGGCTCTAGGGATCAATGGTCCCTGGAACATTTCCTAATTTAGATAGAAGATAGAAGAAGATGTCTTCTGCTAAATGGAAGTGTTCTCTAATGATGGTTTAAAGATGACAATAAATTTTTCTATAGCAGACATTGAATGTCTTCTACCAAGTGGAGGCTTAAGGAAAACCACAAACCGTTGTCTAGCAGAATTTTTAAGTCTTCTACTAAGTGGTGGTTTAAGAAAAACCACAAACCAATATGGTGGTTTTGGATGATTACAAACCAAATCAAGCTTACTTGTCACTCTCTCTTGTTACTGTTTGATTGATAAGTCTTCAAAACTTGAATCCTGATTGTCAATCGCTGATGTTGTTCCCCACTCTCAAGAACAATGTAAGAATATGAAAATCCTTGCACTACAAGATGCATCAATACTCGATAATGAATTCTTTGGTATGAATGATTTATCTTCTTGATTGTTGATGACCATCACCAAGAAGTGATCCACCCACAATGGTCCTTTTCTCTTGCATATTTCTTGTTATTAAAACATATGTTTGAAGGATGATTGTTCTTTCCACAATGCTCACAGGGATGAAGATTGAAGAACTGATCTTCCATGTGGCCAACTCACCGATAATGTTGGCACATTGAAATATGCTCTTGAACTGGAGCAGGTGAATATGGAATTTCTTATAGCAGTCCAACACTATGAAATTGGATCGGTTTGGTATAATCTATTACATGAAAGGAGACTTCCTTTTCATATCTAATACCAATTTTTTGTTTACTGATTCTGATTTCTTCCCAAGGTCTAATGATTATCTTGGAAAGAGGAAGTTGAACTTCCTCTGTACTTGAATCTGAAGCTAGCTCACTGAGTTTCTTCTGCATTATTTGTTGATCTGAATCATTCTCAAGTTCAAAAAGAGAATTGTTCTAAACAAGGATTAGTTCTGAATGAAGATTCTTTTGTTGTATTCCTTCTTCTTGGAGATGTGATTAAAGTTGGATAAATTCAATTTTTTCCTATGTATCTTGTAAACAAGTTAGAACATCGGTGAGAGTTGCTATGTTAGTGATTGTATGGTCCATATAAGAGAGTATTATAGTTTTAAGTAACTCTAATAGTTCATCAATTCGAGCAATAGCTCAGACCTCACAGGGTTTCTTGCAACTCTACCCTTTAACAATCAGACTAAAAAATAAAAATAAATCACGGAGGGTGTAAGCTATTATCGAAAATGCACCTGTTTACAAAAAAACAAAAGTAAACTTAAAAAAGAAAACTATTTGCAAGTATACCTGGAGTTGAAATGTTCTTCTCGTTCTCCAAAGAATCGACAACTTCTCAGTCCTTTTTTTAAAATCTGAGCATCGAAATAAACTAAATATTTACCCCTTGAAGAGTGTGTTATCATGCAAACAAGCAATGCTTTCAAAAAATTTAGATGGGTATTTAGCTTCTAAATATATGTTTCACGATTCTTTCACAAGAGGGGCATCTTCATTTCCTTCTACATCCTACTTTCCAACCTTAACATTAAGAATCACAATGTTGCTAACACCACCCACTAACAATCCTACAAAACCCTAGTAGATCTGTGTAGACTGCTACATATAAAAAAGTGTGTTCATCCTCTAACTACATGCCACCAAAGATGAAGAGGTTGTCAGTCAAGATGAGAAGACTAGAGGGGTTATCCACCCACAAAGAAGAAGGAGGATATTGTATTTGATTTTCCAATATTCTTTGACCATAATGCAAAACGACGAATAATTTGTCGATCAAGATGAGAAGACTAGAGGGGTTCTCCACCCACAAAGAAGAAGGAGGATATTGAATTCGATTTTCCAATCTTCTTTGACCATAATGCAAAACAAATTCAAGTACATCAATATCAGGTTGAAATTGTATGGATTCCTCCATGCAACGATCCAATGAGATCATGTCACACTTGGATTAATATTCCACCAGCTCTTCTTTTCCAATAATAACAAGACTCCATGTTGAAACTTGTGGTGCCAGAGACTACCACGAGCTCTCTCGATTGTAAATCACCTGTCATTTATAATAGAAATTCAAAACAAAAATAGAAATGGATTTCAATGACAATGGCACCAGTTTCAATGACAATGTGGCTGCGATCTGCACTACCATATAAGATCCAAGAAGGTCACAGATGAAATGATAAGATCCGAGAAGGTCACTGCCATATAATATTCGTGGTTTGTGTGGGAATTTTGAATCCAAGCCACTGTATTGATGTCGTTGTGTGTGGTCCATGTGAAGGATTTTGTCCTATTTGCCAATCTAGCAAGCCTTGTCGATTGGATCTTCAAAGATGCGTATTGAAATTAGATATGATATAGAGAATTTTTTTTCTTTGGTTCACTCTTTTAACCATTGGAATAGAAACTTGCCTCAATCCAGTCGATTTTTCAAACAATCTGAAGATATTTCACATATGGAGTTCTCATCTCTCAAACCTTGAAGATCATCTCTCTTTTTCGATGAATGTGCTTTGGTGAGAAAGTTTATTGAGCTATGGCCAAATCCCAAGGCTGTCGAATCCTAGGTATTGGAGCATTGGTTCCCTTAGATCAAAGGTAGAATCATATCTTTTGTTGTAGGCAAAGGTTATTTCATTTTTACTTTTACGAGCAAATTGGAGAGGAAAAAGATGGAGAGAATAGTGAGGAGACTGAGGAAGAAGACATAGAAGATAGCGAGGAGTTAGAGGAGGAAGAAGTGGAAGATGCAAAATATGGAAAAAAAATATCATGTCATGGGAATTTTGTTCCAAAAGTGCAGTCTCGTTCCTACCCTTCTAAACCCTTTTCCTTTGCTAATGCTTTGAAAAACTCTGCACCATAGCCCTCCTTTACTCTTACAAGGGGAAGGAGGTCTAAAAAGTAAAAGGGAGCTCATAGGGTAGGAAAGAATAATAGCTTGGAAAGTGAGGAATTCACACCTTTTGGTCCCTATCGAAAATCAAGAGGGTTTAGAGAAAGTCTTAGACAATAATGTTTTGTTTCTATGTAAACCTTTGCAATTAGTTTGTCAGAATCTATTCATGTTCTCGGAGATTTGGCATTAGAAATAGGAAATTGTTCATTCTTGCCTCCATATGTAGTGGAAGGTTGAAGAAGTGTTCGTGTCTGGAAGCTTAAGAAGGTGAAGCGTCGTTTGATTATGTGCATGGATGTGGGGTTGGAAGAGTCTTGCAAACTCTCCCTCTGCGCGTTGGTTGGGAGGTTTCCGTACAAGGCCAGGAGAAATTTACCTTTCAACGAGTTGATGTAGATTACTTGGGTTCCACTCATTGGATATTTGCCTAATTTGTTGACCCTCCCGCGCAGGTGGTTTGGTTTGGTTTTCAGAAATCTAGAGGATTCTTCTTTCATCCTTGATAGATTCTTCGAGGGCGGAAGCATTACGTTGAAGCGTTGGCGCACACACTTTGACCCTTCTACTGAATATTTTAGTTTCCGTCATGTATGGGTCTTACTACCTGGACTACCAATCCAACTATGGAATGAAAAATCCCTGGAGGCTATTGGAAACATGCTAGGTCGGTTCTTAAAGGTTGATGAAGCTGGTTTTCTTTCAATGGACAAGCGAATAGTGAGGGTCCTTGTTGAGCTTGACGTCCATGTCGGTCTCCTGGAAACACTAGAGTTGGAATGGCGCAGAAAAGTTACTGTCCAAATATTAGACTATTTGGGCTTACCATTCCGATGCTCTATTTGCAGACGGATGGGTTACATGTGCAAAGACTGTCATTTCATGACAGGGGTCTCTGACTCTGAGGAATCTTTGGAAGCTTCTACAAAAGATTTTTATATGAGAAAAGAGGACTCATAAGAGTTGGGCATCTTAGCTGCTAGGAGCATTGAAGATACACCTGGTCCTACCTAAAACACCTTCATAGGAAAGATAAACAATTATTGCCTTGCTTTGTATTTTTCACTTTCATCGTGGGAACGTGATTTACTGGACAATTCTTTCTCATCGCTCTTTGCTCCTTTACAAGTAGTGGTTTCATGGAATTTGGGTACAACAGAACCTGGTGGTACATATATTGTCCCTAATAGGACTCCTCTTCACCCGGTATCCTTAGATACTTCAATCTCCTTACCTGAAGAACCTTCTATGACGACCATAGTGGCAAGGCTCGATATTGATTCACATACTTTTTTTCAACTTGTGGTGGAACAAGTTCTGGAAAATGTGATAACTTCCTTGGTCCCAACCTATAGGGAGGCCACTAGTCCTATTCCCTTACCGACATACTTGGGCTTGGAATCCATTCATGGAGAGGTGGAATGTGGAGTTGCAGAGGTGACTACAAGTTTAGGGGAAGGTTCGGGGAAGGAATTAACATGGGCACAGGGATTGGGTTTGGAGTTATCCCCCATTAAAACCAAGAGTGCTCGAAATAAGATGGGGAAAACTCCTTCTATTGTTGATCAACATTTAGCTTCTACTCATGATTTGGGGGTGCTTAGAGGCATGAAATCCCTTGCAAGGGATAAATTATTATCCTCCTCTCCTTGAATATCAGAGGGGTGGGAGGTACCCTAAAATTTCCCTCCATGCGTAGAATTCTTTCTAAAACCAAGTTGGATATTATTTTTCTCCAAGAGACCTTAGTCGCTGAGGAGAAGGCTAGAAAATTCATGAACATTTTATGTCCTAACAGGATGATCTGTGCAGTCAGTTCTGTAGGGAATTCGGGTGCACTTCTGGTGGCATGGAATCCAATTTTTTTTTAGTTAAAGCCTTTTCTAAGTCTTGGCAGGATTTTATTGACATGTATTTGACTACCTGACAAAAGAAGGATTTATTTTTTAAATGTTTATGGCCCGTGCACCGGGCACAGACAGTTTTGGGAAAAGATGGACGCAAAAGTTTTGTTATCATTGGGTGATCTTATACTAGAAAGGGGCATGAACTTTATGACTAGCACAAAAGAAGTATGGGGTGCATCGACTTTAACAGATCGCCTAGTGGTTTTTTTTAAAGAGATTTAAAAAAAAAATCATCTGGTTGATATAATGCCTGCGGAGGTGGTGCCAACTCGGAGAAATGATAGAAGTGGGGTGGACGAGATACAAAAAAGACTAGATAGAGTGTTTTCCTTTGATGCTACTCTACTTTCTTCAGCCAGATATCGATCGTGGGTGGAATTTTCATTTATTTCCGATCATGCATGTGTTCTTTTTCAATTGGATATTGGTTACATGTCTGTAGCTCATTTGTTTAAATTTAACCCATATTGTTTATGAGAAGAGTCATTTGCTGAATTGGTTCGGGAAGTGTGGAACACTCATCAAGATTATGAGGAGGAGGGATCTCAAAGGAGTTTGTTTAGGAAGATGAGCATGCTAAAATCTCACGTGAAGATATGGATTAATGAAAGGAAACAAAAGGAACAACAAGTATTCGAAAACATTGAAGCAGAGATTGCCCTTCTTATCAAGAAAAAATTAAATGGTGATCACAGTATTGATCCTGATCCTCGACTAAAAACACTTGACGTTGAACGAAATAAATCACTTATGGCAGAGGAGGAACGATTGTTGAAGGAAAATCTCCCTACGGACAGGTAGATATCCTCTTGAGAGTTAGACTCTTAACTCTTAAGACAGAAGACGCTTAATGTGGACGTTGACTTCCTTTCAGATCTGTACAAACTAATGCATGAGGAGGAAGGAGAAAAGAAGTACCTGTTATTGACGTTTGTCCCTGCACGCTCCGAGTTGAGCTCTAATCTTTCGCTCCTCGATGAGCCCTGTAGACAAACAATAGTACAACCACTTCCTACTCTATTTATATTATCTTGAAATAGATCTATCTATCATAGACAAGTTTATGTGAGATTAAACACAAACTAGAAAGAAACAGGCCAAGCGTGTCATATTAATGAGAACAATGATAGAAGTGACTTACAACCGTAGATGTGAATGCGACAAATTCGTCAAGTCCCCTTTGTCTAACCCTTGCTTGAAAGATCCACGATCTGGATGAAAACAACTTTACTGATCACTTTCCTCCAGTTCATTGTATGTTTCCTATGAGATCATAGGTTTCATTCTTCCAATTCTTCCTCTATTTCACCATCATAGAGCCTGCTTATATAGGTTCAGAGAGGCCTAACCTCTTGAGGTATCTTTAGGGTGAGTTGAGGAATTCCCTCCTTGAGTCAGGGATCTTCTCCTAAGATCATGGTTGAATAAGGAATTCAAAAGTAACTTCCTTCCAAACTCGAAATATCTTCCCCTTATTCTCCTCAACAGATCAACCGCTGCCCAGATTAGACAGCTCTCCCTCCAAAGGGGCATCAGATCACTATAGCGCTCCCTAGTAGGCTCAAGCGGGGTGCTAGTTCTCCTAAGGGTGATGTAGGGGAGTGCTCTCTCCCAAAAACTTAAATTAAATGCTCCTTTCAGATGGAAAGAGGTTCTTATCTCCAGTTAGCCATTCCTCTTTCTACAAATCAAGTGTTTGAGGCATTTTAAGTGTCTCCTTAGTGTCATCATCATGGAAGTATGCTTTTCTTGATACTTGCGACATTTATGAGCAACATGCGACACTTGCGAGCAACATGCGACACTTGCCAAAGCGAGTAATGTTGATGTGTGACAGATTTCCCCCCAAAGTAT
>SNQJ01S0075924.1:80911-91599 GCA_010110895.2 Picea sitchensis
GGGCGACTCTAAGAATTACTTTGTAATGTTCTCAAGAGACTGCTTGGCTTGCTTCTTTCAAATTTTCCCCCATCCAGATAGACGAGTACCTCTTTTTAATTTAACGAGCTCGAGGAGGGTAACACATGCTCGATATAACTCACTTTCGATAAGTTCCTCTTCGTTTGTTTAACGAACCGGAAGAAGTAAGGGTTTGGTCCTGCATGGGCCTATCGATGTGTGTTTTAGCGAGTCCAAAGACAGAAAACTCGAAGGTTTTTCATGATTATAGAGTCTAGAAAAACACTTAAAAGATAACTCTCTCAGTTCCTTTTTTGTACAGTTAGTCTCATGAGGCCTAAAAAGAGATAAACTACCACTCGAAAGACTCCCTTTCGAACCTTTTAACAAGTGTGAAAGGAAGCAAGATCACTCAACGATCTTTTCATATTTAAAGAGTCTGAAAAGAGTTTAAAGATGACTCCAGGGGGTTCCTTTTTCATGTATCCATACGGGTCCAAAAAAGAGATAAATGTCTACTCAGTGCATTATTATATTCTTGAGCTTGAGAACGAACTAAGACTATGCTCGTGGAGGTGACAAGGTAAACAAATGATCAGAACTGCTTGAAAACCTGTAGTGTCAAAACTGCAATCCAGAGGTTTAGTAAAGCCATTATATTGTTAAAGAAACCCACAAATGACTATACCTTATAAAAAATGGAAATTTATAAATAGTAATACAATAAAAAATTTCATTTACCATTTCATTTTGCATAAGGATTTGTAGCAGTGGAGATTCTCACTTTGGAGGTGGATCTTGTTTTTCTTGATACCGGAGCTACGGTTGACCGTTTCTCTCACCGTTTGGACCAGGTAGATCTTCATCTCCCCTTCTTTCAATTACATGGTTCAATATTTGTTTCCATAGCAACATTTAAATTAAAAAACAAATCCCTAGGTCGCTCCAAAAAAGATCAAATCGACCTCTATTGAAAACGATGGGAAAAAGACATTCTTTTGAAAAAACGTTTTTAGAGGGTGATAGATTAGATGCCAACTCCTTAATACTTAACTAGATGGGTCATTTTTGTTAAAGAATCCATAAAAAACTCAAAAAATATTCCCACGCAGCCATTATGAAAATCATTTTAATTTAAAACGTTTTATTGCTGCGTGAGGATTATTGAGTGGTAAAAAGAGGGCGTGATGATTATAAAAGAGGGTGTGGTCCTTTTTGAATAGTATGGGCAATAGATTTCAAGTTTTTGAATTGCTTAAGAAATGGCCGAAAAAATGAATAATGAAATTCTTTATTTTTTTTTGTTTTTAGGTGATTTCGGCAACGACCATGATCGAGTGGAAGGAACGGGAGCATGAGCTCGATGATTTGGCCTCTTTGCAGAGTCCTCGTATGCGGGCCACATTGAGAGATTGTGGCCTTCTAAAATTCTTCAAGTTGCAGAAGATGAAGAAATAAATCCTTCTACTTGAGTACATAATCAGCTTATGGGATGTCGTGGAGCAAGGGTTTTGGATCAGAACATAGCTTCTAACCATCGATTTGGAAGATGTATATTTCTTGACTGACCTCTCGAAAAGAGGGGTTCCTATATCTTTTTCTGGACAGAGGGCGCTTCCTGAGCAAGTGGGTGTGTATTTGGCACGTCATTGTGTCCCAGGAGCAAGATTGGTGGGGGGTAGAATCCCTATTAAGGATATCAGAGAGTTACCCCTTCGGTCCATATTTTTTCCCGTCACGAGCATGATGGGAAGCACTAGCACACATCTGGTGTCGAGATCATAGGTAGCTTATGGTGTACAGTGTTTGGAGCCAACACTGTTTAACTGGAGCGTAGGGTTTATTTGGAATGTGAAGGAACAAGTTTCATGGTGTAGGATGGGGCAGAAACAGTTCAAATATGGTTCGTTCTTGGTCTCATTCTTCTTAGAGCACATCCCCCAGATGCAAACTCAGATTGCATTGGTGATATGACCAGTGGAAGAACCACGGATGGAATGGTGGACTAGTCTTTCTCCGAGACTAGTGGCAGAGTCAGAGTTTCGTTTCACCGATGACTTCTTTGCTTGGCTGAGATTTCAGTATCTTTGGATAGAAGACTTCCCATATGATGATGTGGACTTTTGCAGGACTATGGATTTGATTCTACCAGCGGGGGAAGATTGGGATGCGTCAAGTGAGAGACTAAGAAACACCTTGTCTATTTTTTTGTTTTAAGTTTTTCAATGTATATATATTTTGTTTTGGGTACGTGGAAGAGTTTTTAATGGATGTATTGTTTTTAACATGCAGACAAGGGAGCAGTGTGCTCGATTGATATATCAGTACCAGGATGTCGTGGGGGTGCTCCGGTTGTAGTGGATCTGGGGGCACCAGTGATAGGTCTCCGGGAGGTTGAAAGAAACCTTCAAGGCCTCATGATGGGCATTCCTCCTCTACGAAGGAGATAAGTGCCTTTACATCTACAGAGACACACTATGGGGGTACCAGAGAATGTTAATTCTCTACTAAGACGCGTAGTGCATGTAATGATATGTTACTCTGAGCACAATGCAGTGCAGAGAGATTAGAGTCTCTCTAGTGATTGTATATTTTGTATGACTTGTCAGATGATGTTGTATGGGTGTAAAGACCCAAAATTTTTCTCTTCCAAATACTTTTTTGATGTAATCAAAACATTTTCAGTCACTCTATGTATATATATACAGTTTCGAGTTTTTACAGTGCCAAAAAAATTGTACATGATGATGCTTTTTAATGTGATGTGTTTTAATTTACATGTGATGTACAATCTGTTTTCCTTCATGAAACCTTATCTATGGGAGAGATACCGATCCATGATATAATTAGCTAATGAATCTGAAACATTGTTGAGTTCTCTTGGAATATGTCTGTATTCGATGTAATCAAACGTTCGTTCCAGACCGCGAACTTGTAGGTGGAAATGTAGCAGGATAGGATTACGAATAACGTAGATACAGTCGAGTTGATAGACCATGAGTTGGGAGTCTAGGTTGACGATGATACGAGAGATACCTAGGGAGGAGGCTTGGGTCAAAAGTCCAATGACAACATGATATTCTTCCATGTTATTAGTTGTTGGTCCTAAGCAAATACCTCCTGAACTCACCACCTCGTCAAATTGGTAAATGACCCATGTTGTCGAAGCAATGTTCCAGGTGTGTCGACTAGTGCCATCCACAAACCCGACAAAGATAGGAAAGGAAGATGTCATCTGCACATGAAAACATAAGGCACAATCATGAGTGGCAAAGGTAAAGACTCAAGCATGCGAAAGAAATAGACACACCAAACTAGAATACAATAATGTACAAAGTACACCTGCTAGGTGATCTAGGCATAGTACTTCTTAAGGTAAATCCCATTCCCGGGCTCTCCCAGGGAAATTCCATCATAATCGACTAACTTGTAGGTGCCTCTATGTAGAACATGCTTCACAATGTAAGGGCCATGCCACAGAGGTTCTAACTTACCTGTCCCTAGTTTGTCATGAGCCTAGTCATAAACAAGGACTAAGTCTCCTTCTACAAAAGTCTGAGGATGGACAGATTTGTCGTATTGATTTTTTATCCATTTTTGATGTGCCTCATTAACGAGAGTGGCATCATGATGTGTTTCATCCAGTTTGGTCAGATATAAGAAACGTTCTTCTTCAGCAGAAGTATGGGGTAGGAGTTCTACTTTAAGTTTCAGAGATAGAATCTCACACTAGATTGGTAAAATGGCTTCGATGCCATACACTAACTGGAAAGGAGTGAACCCAGTCGTGGTTTTCACGGAAGTACAGTAAGCCCAGAGAGGGGAGAAAAGTTGTAGATGCCAGGATGTCTTATTTGCCCCTTCCATGCATTGAATCATGGTTTTGAGGACCTTGTTGATAGCTTCAACTTGTCCGTTGGCGTGAGGATAGTATGGGGATGAGTTTTCATGGAGAAAACCCAACTTGAAATGCAATTCACTCATCATCTGGTTCTTAAAGTGTGCACCGTCATCAGTTTCAATGGTGCATGGTACACAAAAATGAGTTATGATGTGGTTAAAAACAAACAGAGCTATGGTACGACCATCATTCAGGAAGGTAGGCATAGCCTCAGCCCATTTTGTAAAGTAGTCGATGACGACGATTATATAACCATGCCCCCTAGCTGAGGTAGGCTTACATTGCATAAAATCAATACCCCATTTGGTGAAGGGGACGATGGAGATAATGGGGTGCAGCATAGTAGGGTGGGTGCGTGCCTTGTTATTAAAAACTTGGCAAGGTGGGCATTTTTTGACTGCCTCAATACAATATTTGAAAATCGAGGGCCAAAAATAGTCGTCACATAGAATTTTTTGGGTTGTGGCCATCCCATAAAGGTGAACGCCACATGCTCCAAGGTGACAATCATTCAGAATGCATTCAGCCTCTGCATGAGTCAGACATCGTCGAAGGATAGTGTCAATACCACGATGATACAAGGTGTTGCTGACGATAAGATAACGACGAGAATGGTCGTGAATACGTCGACACTCTTCATGGGGAGTGTTAGGATGAAAGCGTTGGGTTTGGAGGTAAAGGAGGATGTCTCCATACCAAGGATCAGAGGTGCTGATGAGGAAAAGAATTTTTTCAGGGACAAAATCTCTAGGTTTGATATCTTCATCAGCATGGGGGAGATCACAGATAAGCTCCACAAACCAGGGACTTTTTGGCTTTGGACTTCGTAAATTCAAGATCGAATTCCTGAAGGATGACGATCCATTTAGAGTATTTTCCCCCAAGCACCTAACGTGTCAAGACGTGGTACATGGGGTTTGAGTCCGCAATCACAGTGGTGGTGCGTAGTAGGATGTAATGGTGAAATCTCTGGACAGCGATGACGGCTGCCAGAGCCAATTTCTCTACATGTGAATATCGGAGTTTGGGCCCAGATAGACTCTTTCTCAGGTAATAGATCACATGTTCCTCACCGTTGGGGTCCTCCTAAACTAAAACCATTGCAATAGTGGAAGTGGAGGTGGCTAAGTAAAGGATGTAGTCCTTTGTATACTTTGGAGGGTGCAACAGAGGTGTGTGGGTCAAGGCATTCTTGAGAGCGTCAAACGACCGTTGAGTGATATCGTCCCAGATGAAAGGCGTGTTTTTCTGCAACAATCGCATGAATCCTTTAGTTATCTCAACATAATTACAAATGAAATGGTGAAGGAAGTTTTCTTTTCCTTGCAAACTTTGGAGTTGGGTCAAATTAGTAGGCGGGGGTAAGGCTAGAATAGCCTTAATATTTAATGGATCCACCCGAATCCCATCTTTGGAGACAAAAAAACCAAGGAGTCACTCGGATTCGACAACAAAAATACACTTATGTGGGTTCAAGCGGATATGGTAAAACCGACATCGAAGAAAAATAGCCCGTAAGTGATCAACGTGATCTGATCGATTGGATGAGTGGGCAGGTAAGTCGTCGAGGTAAGGTTCTGCAATATGCTTGATATCGTGGAAAGCGTACGACATGGCCCGCTGGAAAGTAGCACCAACATTTTTGAGACCAAAAGGTAGCTTTCGATAGGCGAAAGTTCCCCATAGGAAGATAAAGGCGGTCTTATGTTGATCAGCAGGTAAAATTTCAATTTGGTTATACCCGGAAAAACCATCCATGAAGGAGAAGATTATGCTCCCAGCGCAATTATCAATGATCTGGTTGATGAAGGGTGTAGGGTAGTTGTCCTTTGGACAAGCCTTATTGAGATCCCAATAGTCAACACAGACACGGATGGTCCCCTGTTTTTTGGCAACCGGAATAAGGTTGGAGACCCATTCTGTCAAAGGGACGGGATAGATAAAGCCAGATTTTAAAAGTTTCTCAACTTCTGCCTTTATAGCCGCGATTTTCTTGGGATGAACCAGGCGGAGTTTCTATCAAACAGGTTTCGCGCCTGGGTAAGTCTTAATTTCATGCACAATGATCGAAGGGTCAATCCCTGGCATTTCCTCATAGCTCCAAGCGAAGACATCGCATAATTCTTTAAACAGAGCGATGTAAGATACCACTTCTTCGGGTGTGCAATTAGCACCAAGGTTAATATTTTCCAAAATGCCTTCTTTGATCGAAATATCAATAACGATCGTAGTAGAGATATTACCCATATTCCCCTCAGAACGAGTATCTTGTGTGAGGATGGGAGATTGTGGAGAATGGGTAACATCAAGAGGAAAGACAGAGTGTATGTCTTTGTGAATTTCTTCCAGAGGCAGAAGAAAAGAGGATCGATGATGGTTATCATCCCAAGGTACATTGTCAATACTAAGCATCTCCATTATAGATTCGTCGGAAAGGAAAATTTGGGAAATGTAATCGATTGCAGACAATAGGGAATCCAACCATGAAAACATCGAGTAGGCATCAGGTGCCAATAAATGTGGGTTTTCCAAAGAGGGAGAGGCAGATTGAATAGCAACGTATGCGGCCTCGGCTGGGCTAAGTGGCATGGTGTCACCTAGCACATCGAATTCCATAGGACTAGGTACAATCTAAGGGTCAGATGATTCCAAAGATTGATAAGCCATAGTCGAAATCATATTGACAGTGGCAATATGATGTGGGGTGGGTGGAAGTGGTGTAGGGAAGGTACCCATGAGGCTAGAATCTTTTAACAAGCCAACACCAACACTTTCATACGTAACTGGGTGGTCTCCCAAAAAAGGAATGTTGTTGGTGACAGGGGCATGAGCGTCGGGTGTACAGAAATCTAGTTGATCGATAGTGACAATTTTTCCTTGACAGGGGAATTGTACACATCGAAACACCGATGAGGTGACGACAGTCATAGCGTAGAACCAACTTCTTCCTAGTAGTAGGTTGTAATCGAGGGGGGCGTCAACCACCTCGACATCAACAGTAATAGTTTTTCCGTCCAACTGAACGGCTAAGGATTGTAAAAGTTCGTGAGGATGAAAACCTCTCCCATCGAAATCACATAACATCGTAGGGGATTTTTTAAGGGTAGGTGATTTTAAGCCTTTCCAACAAGCCAAAGACATGACACAAGTAGAGGCTCCCTCATCCAAGATAGTTTAGTGGATTTGTTGATTGTGAACAACAACATCGATTTGAAAAGCTAGTTGGTGGGAGAGTCGAGGTTGATGATCATCTAGATTAAATGTGAGGCTATTAGATGACTCAGGATCGAAAGCGCCGATGGCAGTCAAGAGCGTTCTACATTGACTGGGACAGTGTTGTAGAACTTCCAAAGAAGACATAGCACACGGTGCTTGAGCCAAATCTTCAACAATGTTGTAGTTTTGGGCAGCCCGTGAACTAGGATTAAAGGTATATTTCCGGATGGTTCTCTTAGGAGGGCGTAGTATGGAGTCAAATGAAGGTTTCTCGATTTGGGGCAGTCCAGACAGAGGGCTAGCAGACGAAGGACTAACGGAAGATGGTAATGGGTCCAGTAAGGAACCATTAGTAGTCTTCGGCTTATCAGGTTTAATCGGTGTGTCATATGTCGTAGTGTGAGTGGTCAGATTAATCCCGTTAAACATGTAAATGTGGGCACTTGTCAAGGCCTCATCATGGGGTTGGTTGGAACTGCCCCCTGGAGTGGGGGTTTGAGCAACCAAAGATTGTTGTTGTGGAAATGGCTGAGTAAGCACAACGGGTTGTGAATTTCCCTTAAAAAGCTTGGCCACTTCATCGTGATGTGGACAGTCTCAAGTGTAGTGATCATTGCCACAAATGAGACATGGGAATTTCGGTTTTTGTTGTGGTTGTTTTCCGGTAGCAGGGGTTTGAGGTTGATTTTTTGGTTGTTCATTGTTGTTATTTTTCTTGGGTTTATTTCTTTCTTTCTTCTTGCCCCCAGGTTGTTGTGAAGGGGTCGATTGGACCATATTCACCTTAGAGACCTGAGTTTGAGGGGAGGTAGAAGAGGGTGCAGTCGAACTGGGAGAAGATGTCAAAATGGACCGCTGGGTTGTTCCAGTTGATTGGGAAGTAGATTGGGCTTTGACGGAGCCAATAACTCCATCCGCATGCGAGGTAGATGATGGTTTGGATGGATCATTAGTGGCACGGGTAATATTTGGTATCAACTCGTACAGAGTACCAGATTGTGAATAAACCAAATCTAAGTACTGAGCTCGAGCAATAGCTTCTTCCTCGATGACTACACCACCCATGGCAACATCACGAGCGATCTGGGATAACAATGATTTAGTGAACCATTCCGCTAATAATTAGTCAGGAATGACCACTTTGATTATCCTTCGTCGTCGTCTCCATTCATGAATATGATCAGAGATATGTACGGAGGTTGTCTGACGAAGGGAGGTCAATAGTTCTGTACCCGTCTCGTATCGAATTGGTAGTTGGAAGTGTGTGAGGAAGGACATGGTGAGAGAGTTGAAATCGTGAAAAGAATCACGTGGTAGTTCAATATACCATTTTGCTGCGGAACCTGTAAGCATTCATTGGAAAAGATGCAAATGTATAGAACTGTCCATGAGGGAGTTGGATGAACACCATAGATGGAAAGTCATCACATGGTTGTTTGGGTCTTCTCCGTACTTTCCGTTGAATTTTGGAATATCAGAAGGAAGTTTAGCTGGAATAGCTGGTCAAACCGGAGAATGAAAAATAGGATCATTCATTAACCGAGACAAGTCTGGAAGGTCCAGAGTTGCTAGGAAAGGCAGTTGTCGGTTAACCTGCGGGTAATACTGGTGTGGAATATGAACACCAGTAGGACCATACACCGAGTTATATGGATAATTGTAACCAGTGGGCCCTATTGTATGAGGTTAGTGTTGACCAGGGTACACAGGATTTGAGGTGTTTTGAGAAACATATCTAAGCGGAGGATAACCAGATGGGTTTTGAGGATTATAAGTTGGATTTGGCGTTTGTCCATAAGGAGGATATAGATGAGTCCCTTGAGGGGGAAGAGGTTGTTGTGGAGCTTGAGGATTGTGTCCCCCCGAGAACTGTGGGTTTCCTGGAAAAGGGATATTCCACGGATTGGGTGTGGCAGACACATTTTGTCCATATGGTTGATGGTAGGATCTGGATTGAGGCTGCCCCCTAGCATGAGGGTTCCCTCCAAATGGAAGTTTTCCTCAGGTGGGAGGATTCCCCCCAGCTTGAGGTAGAGTTCCCAGAATTTGGGAACCAGACATAGACGACTGACCGATGCTGCTTAATGGATTAAAGCAACCAAGACCAGTCCCTCCGGGTTGTTGTATAGGTATAGAACTTCCAGGCATAACTTGGGTAGTAGTGACAGAAGAAGAATTTAGTGCTCTATACCCAAAAGGGAGTGATGATGAAGGTCTAGGTGTTATTGGTGTGTCAATTGCAGCTTGGATAACCACTGCATTACCTGCGGGAATAGTCGGTATGTGAAGGACCATTGTAGAATGGTCCATCTAGAGAAAAAAAGTGGACCTTGCGCCAACAGACGATGTGTTCAGACTGACAGATGGTGTGGCTGAAAAAATGGTAGTACCGGTAAAATGGTTTAAAGGTACGGTGTAGGCGATAGGCGCGTCATCACCTATCCTTGTTCCATAAAGATCCCGCACCATGCGCGGTGGACTTCGAACAATGTTTGTGGTCCAAAAGGGATCATTGACTAAGGGGTTTGAATGAGGCCCAGTTGGAATGTCAAAAGGATTGACGACGACAAATTCATCGGTTGAATTCAATTGGAGAACATGTCTCTCATATCCCTCTAGAATGCAGAAAGCCTCCAGAGACTCTGAAACAATTCGAAAATTATCTAAAGAGGTGGGAACTTCTTCTTGGGAGGTTATAGTGTCGTGGACCTCACTCTGTTGAGGAGATTCCTCCATAGAATGAGGGGGTAAAGGGGTATTCTCTTCCATATTTTCTGTAGGAAGTCCCTGTAGCCTCCGCGAATGGCGCGGAGGGTCAATGTTGGTGAAAAAGAGTCGGCAAAAAAAATCTATGGCCAACTACTGAAAAGAAAGCAGCATACGCTAGTAGAATCTAGGAATCACAACCAAGAAAATAGGACCTTCTCTCGATGACCGTACTAGTTGGTGATGAAATCCAACATCGCATGATCAAGTCAAGAAGGGGCAGGGATATGGTGGAACAGTTACAATGGTGACCTACTTAACATACTTACGCCTTGGTGCAAGCTTCCATGCAGTAATTGTAGATTTACCCTCCAAGGAGCTTGAGTGAGTTTGACCAATGTTTTCTTCAGGTACAGTGAGACTTCCCTTCACTTTCACCTTGTGTAAGACCCTAAATATTATGGCCACTAAGGTTACCAATTCGCAGTCAGCCCCTGGGTGGGTACAGTCAACAACCCAGTCTAAACGTACGGACAAGGTATCTAGCCTGAAATCAACTTGAAAGGATTCCACTCAACATTGTGGGTATACCTTTAAGCAATCCCCATAATACGATCTGACCACTACAATCAATCAAACCACGGAGGGATAATCTCCGTAGCTTTCCCGAGTGCGACCTCATGCGTAACCCCTATGTGAGAGGGGGATCCCAGGTAGACTTATATGAAAATTGGATTTGACTCTCCCTACCTCAGGATGCTAATGTTTGTTTAGAAAACTTTGGAGAGTTATGCTCATAGCCTAATCCAAAGTACTAATCCTAGTCTACTGTTGGTGGAGGATCCTAGAAAAGAAAATGTTCTAG
>SNQJ01S0075925.1:0-18086 GCA_010110895.2 Picea sitchensis
ACAAAACCCCCTACATGGTTTGTGCAACGTAGCAGACATTATTGCTAGTTATGCAAAGAATGTAACATATACCTAAAATTCTCCCACTTATTATTTTCTTTGTATACAGGGGGTTACAGTGTTACATAGTCAAGAATCCAAGGGCAACAATGCCCATAGATCTTCTGCACCAAGAGAACTTCTCAGTGCTCATATCTTTTGTTAATGAATCTACAACATTCTTCAAAGTGTCCACCTTCATCAGCAATTCTTTCTTTTCTTCAACCATGTCTCTAACAAAGTTATATTGAACATCAATATGCTTTGTCTTTGAATGATAAGTCGGGTTCTTTGCCAGAAAAATTGTACTCTGACTGTCACAATCTATCCTTACAGCTTTTTGTACCAACCCAATACCTGAACACAATCTTTGTAACCATATTACTTCCTTACTTGCATGAGTGGTTGCCATGTATTCAAATTATGTAGTTAAAAGTGCCACTACACCCTGTCGTTTTCTCATCCAACTGATTACTCCTCCAAACATGTTAAACACATACCCTCTTGTAGATATCCTACGACCTATATCTCCAACCCAATCTGCATCAACAAAGCCATGTATTTACAACACTATGTCCAATCCCGGTCTTGCTTGGTAGAACAATCCATATCTAAAAGTGCCATGCAAATACCTGAAAACCCTTTTTATTGTTGTTCAATGCTCCTTCCCTGGTTTTGACATATACCTGCTCAAAAATCCCACTACATGTGCATTGTCTGGTCTAGTACAGACCATTTCATACATCAAACTACCAACTTCACTATCATATGGAACATGACACATGTCCCCATCCTCTTCCTGTGTCTTGGGACACTGATCTGCAGATAAATTTACACCAACAAGAATAGGGACCTTGATCGGTTTACATTCCTGCATATTAAACCTCTGTAATATTGTCTCGACATATTTTCTCTAATTTAACTAGAGTTTCCTCTTTTCCTAATCTCTTTTAATTTCCATGCCCAAAATGAAATTTGCAACACCAAGATCCTTCATGTCAGATTTAGATGACAACTGAGTTTTCACATCCTGGATAATCTCCTTGTTGTTTCCTATCAGCAACTTGTTATCCACATACAAGAAAAAATAAATCAAATCATCACCAATTAATTTAAAATACACACAATGATCCTCTTTGCTTCTTGTGAAGCCAAATCCCAGCACATAAGTATCAAATTTTTTATACCACATCCTTGGTGATTCTTTTAAACCATACAGGGACTTTTTCAGCTTGCATACCAACTCCTTCTTTCCCTTCACAGCAAAACCTTTTGGTTGCTTCATACAAATTTCTTCTTCTAGTTCCCCATGTAGGAATGTTGTCTTCACATCCATTTGTTCTACTTCAAAATCAAATGCAGTAGCAACATATAACATAAATCTAATAGAAGTTAACATGGAAATTGTTAATGTTTAAGCCATTATTATAGTTCTTTGCATTTCAATAGATAACAACAACATAAGACAAGATCACTAAGAAATACACAATCACAAGAGACACATCATTTATCCTAGGAAACCCTCTAGGGGAAAAAAACCCAGCAAAACTCCCTTATTATAGATAGCCAATACAATTCCAAGAGATAACTCAAGCTAATACAGAATATCCTCTCCCAAAGATGTGCCACTCTCTCTCTTTCTTCTCCAATCGCAGCTCTGAAACTTGTCTCTCAATGAGAAAGTGAGGTGTGTATAAGTGAGGCACTAGCCTCCTTATTTATACTAATATGGCATGTGTGAAGTCTCTCTTCACTGGCAGGGCTGACTTCTTAATCTGGGTGCTTATAAACACCTTTATTATATTATGGGGCCTCTTTGATATATTCTGGAGCCGACTTCTTCTTTTTCCTATTACAATTATATTATGACCAATCCGTAAAAGGGGATTTGGTCCTTTTACAATAGACGACATGATCAATCCACAATGGGGATTGATCCAATGAATAATATATCAAATAATAATAAGAATACAATTTGCAGTTACATTATTTCAACACTCCCCCTTAATAAGAAGGGTATTCTTCAACAGCATCAGGCGAGAGAGAGAGGAAAACATCATCAACAACATCAAGTGGGTGAGAGGACATCATCATCAATATCATCTTGGAACACTGTTGTGAGTGGGAAATCCCTCTACAGACTAGCACTTAGGGTTAAATTATGCATGCAAAAAAGACCTAAAGATTTCTACTTTCTACCATCGTCCCAGACCTAATCCCCATTATTCTTAAGAAAATACATAGTTAAGAAGATCAAGTTAGCATACCTTATTATGGACGTTTGATGTAGATCCTTCCTCACGCTTGATCGTTTTTTGATTGCAGCTCTCCTCCCAAGGCTGACCTGCATTCATACAAAACAAACAACAAACTCCACATGCATTTGATATATAGATTAATGGGTTAGAGATTCAATAAACAAGTATGCAATAAACCATAAAACCCTCATATGGTGGGACGGGAAAATTATTTCTTTATTATTAACTTCAACAAATCAACTTACAATGATGAAGTCGGTCGCTGCTCCACGAACCTGGTCCTGGGCTCCTGTTCAACTGTCCTCCAACTTCTTTGCTCTATCTTTCTCTTTGCACAAGGAAGGCGAAAGGGTTGGGACAAAGGGAATGTGCAATTGGGTATAGTTTCTTTACTACAATTCTCCTCCTTCAAATGGGAACCCTAACCCTTCTTTTATAGGATAGAAGAAGCTAGGTATTTGGATGAACCCTTGGCCATGCATGGCTAGAAGGTTTAGTTAACTCACCCAAAGTTGTGTGTTCCATAGGCAAGTTTCCTTTTTTCGTGCTTTTGTAGGTACATGCGGGTTGTTTTGGGTCAGCGAGTGTGTACACGCATGCAGTAATAGAGCAGGGTGCTTGGGCATTTATAAAAATTGCTTTTAAGAAGAGTTTTTCAGTAGTGCTTTGGCAAAGAAGGAATCTGAGATGGCTTGATGCCAGGTAAGCATGTTTGGTTAAAATTAGGGTTATAACAGATGCCCCCTAATGTGTGAGGTCAGAAGAGCATCTGATGGCCGAAATACATTACCAATATTTACTAATGTGTTGAACAAGTGATCCCAGGGACCAGAAATCGGGAGGCGTCGTCTGCAAAAATAACAATTGTCTCACCGAGGCGGGCATACCCATGCTCAAGATAAAATAAACTCATGGCTAACAATCAAATACACTGTAGACCCATGTCATATAACTATATAAAGTGTAGCCATGAACAATACACAGTGGAGCTACATCTTGAAATCAAAAATATATACATGTAGAGTATCCATCTTCTTCTGATGGCTGGAGATGAGGTCTTCAGAGCTCGAGCAACAACTTCAAAATCTTCAAAACTCGGGTAGGAGTGTAATATGAGTGTACGAATTCACTAGCCAGAGGTCTTCGACGGCTTGTTGGTCATGGACTAGAGAATCTTGATGATCATACTGAAGGCTTCATTGATTTCGAACAAAAACATGATTGGACATTTAGGATGGTCGGGTATGAGGGCAAGAGACAAACTGCAGAGGGGCCGACTCAAGCTTGGTAAGAACTTCCATTGGACAACAACACGACAAATGATGAGACTCAGGCAGCATGGAATTAATCATAAGTTTACGAGGCAGGAGGCAATGCAAACTCTCCATATGTTTGGAAGAATAACCAAAGGGAGGAGGAAACAACTCTATATAGCGAGAACAGCTTCTTAAAGTCATATTAAATCCTAGAGTTTGACGAACAAATGGAAAAATGTGCTTTATCCAAGGGCGACTTATTGTGTTGCCAATAAAGAAAATACTTTTCCCTTCCTCTTTTTGGGGTATATTTGATTTTTTTGTCTTTTTCAATGATTTTGGAAAAAAGAATAAAAGAATGTTATGTTACAATGGAGGAACAAGTGTTACAAACATACAAGTTCAAGGTGTAAGGACAAGACTGAGGTTCAGAGCAAATGACACTCAAGAAAAATCCTCCGGGGGCCAAAGGTGTTAAGACGCAGAGGCAAAGTGCTACAAGGCTTGCATATAAGGTATGCTTCAGATGGTTCAATTGAGAGAAAAATGGAGCCGGCATTTAGACCAAAGACGCAGGTATGCAAACGCGGTTAACAAAAGACACAATGGTAACATCCTTTGATGTAAGTTTAATGAGCCCAGAGAAGGTAAGCTCGGTGGTTTTTCATATTTAGAGAATCTGAAAAAACGTAAAAGAAGACTCCATTGGGGTACCTTTTTCAAAGGTAGTCTAGTCGGTTCGAAAAAAGGGGTAAACTAGCACCGACAAGACGTCTATTCAGAACCATTTTAACGAGTGTGATAAAGACAAGATCACTCGGCCATTTTTTCATATTTAAGGAGTCTGAAAAAATCTTAACTATGGACTTCGTCAGGAATGTTCTTCTGGACCATTTTAATGAGTGTGAAAGAATAAGGTCACTCGACGATCTTTTCAATTTTAGGGAGTCTAAAAAGAGCTTAACTATGGACTCCGTGGGGGTTCCTTTTTCGTAAATTTAGTCCTCGGACCCAAAAAAGGGTTAAAATGATACCTGAGAGTACTCTTCTAGAGAACTGAAGTTTCATAGAGTATACCTTTGTTCGTATAGTTGACCTCCCGAACCGAAAAAGGGGTAAACTACTGCCAGACAGACGTGACTTCAAATTTCAGTTTAACGAGTGTGAAAGGCCACAAGATCGCTCGGCAATCTTTTCATGTTTAGAGGGTCTGAAAAAGGCTTAAAAGAAGACCCATTATATCTTTTGGGAGTCCTAAGGGTGAGGTCAAGAGTGAAAAGGAATCATGCAAATGAGGCTCAAACTCGTAATCAAGAAAAACAACAAGAACTCCCAAGCCTACAGTTATTAGAGACAGCATGGACACCATAATGCAACCAGGATCTACCTAGGGAATCCATGTTCTGGTAAGCTCTACCACCAACTCACGACACTTCTAAAGCAGCAATGATGGTTCTGTGTCACAACCTCATGAGATCGATCCTATGGAAAAGGGATAAAGACAACGAGATACAAAAGTTCGAGTAGAAACCTAACCTATATGCTCAAGTTGATTACCTGAGATTTTTCCACGGACTGTCAAAAGTTACCCAAAACTCCAAAAAAAATGTCTCGATACCCGATCAAACCCCTCCAATGCAACTCCTGAATCACTCTAAATGGTTTTTGTTTTAAAGAAAATGATAAGGGGGGCCAAAAAAGTGACAAAAAGAAGCCAAAAAGTCTATAAATAGAAGCTGACAGCTCATTATCACCATTGCTGATTTGGAAATTGACTTTGGAGCCAAAAAAAAACCTTTGATAAAAGCGGTGATTCCGGGAGCTATAATGGATGAAATGACCATCTATCTGGACCAAGTAAGCACAAACTCTCTTATCTTGCAATTTAAATCTTTACTTTTTCTTTGGGTTCGATGTTTTGGGGGGGCATCGACCTTCAAAAGGTCAGCCCTAGGTCCACGCGGGATGTCTCAGGACAGGCCAAGTGTACATTCAGGCAGAGTAAACCCTGCACGTGAGTACACGTGACTGTCAGCATTACAGCCCACGTGGACCCCTTATTGGATGAAAAAAGTTTAAAAAACAAGGGTTAACCCTCCTGAACCTTGGTATTTTGTAGGATGTATGTTCACAGGAGAGAAAGAGAGCATGAGAAAGTAAGTGAGTTGGTCAGGGAAGACCCCAATGTTGTGGCTGCCTTAATGTAATGTGGGTTTCTCAAGTTCTTCTTATGTCCTTTTATGCGGGCGCAACCTAGGCTACTAAATGCCTTGGTTGATTATTGGCATCTGGATGTAGAGGCGTTTATGTTACAGGGGAAGTCACTGGTGCCCATGACAAAGGATATATATTTTTTGACTGGCCTCTCTAGGAGAGGGGAACCAGTCAACTTCTGGACATTTCCTTTGGGGCCGCATAACATAACGGAATTGATAGGACTTTATTATGAGGCTGGTACAGACCGCTCGAGCTCACAGGTGCCAATAAGCAATATTATTGACTTATCGTTGCAGGCGATTTTGTTGCTTATTGGGTGGATTACTGGTTCTGCGGCTCTACATCAGGCGTCACGTGCACAAATGAACTGTGCATTTCAGTGCTTAAATGCACAAATATTTGACTGGAGCACAACATTGTTAGATTGTATGAAGAGGCAGTTGACAGATTGTCGATTGCAGACACAGAGGAACTTCAGGTTTGGGACCATTCTATGCTCTTTATTCTTCGAAAGAGTTCTGAGCTTCAGTCCTCGAGTAGTGGTACGAGGACATCAAGCCTCTCTTCCTGTAGTTTGTAGATGGAAAGTGTTACTACCACGACAGGGTGGTGGAAGGACCAATGAGTCCTTCAACGATGATTTCTTCACTTAGCTGTCGTGACAGATCCCAGCCATAGAGGATTACCCCTATGTTGGGATTGATTTCTCGAGATATCCTAAGATACCAGTACCTCCTAGTGAGGAGCGAGGAGAGATAGGTAAGTTTACTTCATTAATTTATTGTTGTTTTTCTTTTCTTTTTTTTGAAACATATGTAATTTTTATGTTTCTTTTGTTATATTTCATTTTTTTATATACCAAAGTAATTGACGAATATGTGTTTGTTGTGTGCAGATGTGGGACCAGTGCGACCAGTGAACTATGTGAGGAACAGGCATCGTCCACAGCCAGGGGCCGCACCTTCCGCCACAGGGGGACGAGCAACAGCAGGAGATCTTCTGGCCGCGGAGGTTGAGAGGGTGTTGAGACGAGTTGAGCGGAAATTTACTGCACTCACTCGCACGGTCCCTATGGCAAAGATTAAGGGCCTGCCACCATCTATGCAGCCTCATGTAGGGGGGGCACCATAGACCTAGGTTTGATTGTTTCGGTGTTTGGAAAATGTTGTTGATCAGTACAACAGGGCCCACAAGCCCTGACCTTAGTTAGACTTTTCACGTGCTGAGAGCACTACTTGTATATGTTTTTTGAGGGCATAAGCCCCGTGACTCATTATTGGTCATATTTTTTAGGCGCTTGCATCCACCTATGTACTCTGGTGACTATGATTTTATATATGGATTTTTATGTCTTTTGTGGCTTATGGATCATTTTTGCAAAAAATGTATTTACATGTTTATGTGTATGTCCTTTCATATGTGTGCAAGATGCTAATCTAAAATTTGATTAGCTAGAGTATCTGTAATTTGGTTTAAACTCCTAGGAACATGAAAATATGTAATATAATCAAATCTTTGTTCTAAGAGACGTACCCTGAGGAATCGTCGGTGTAAAGTCGGATCATGAACATGGTAGACTCTATTTAATTGAAACACAACCAGCTAAGTGTCGAGATAGACCCAGAGATGAGAGATACCAAATGACAAGGCGTCACGAAGAAACTCAATAACTCCACTATACCCAGCGACATTATTTGTGGTGTCACCTAAGCATATACCTACAGAAGATAATAACTGGCCTCGAGGTGAAAGAATTACCCAAGCTGCGGAGGAAAGCCTCCGAGTGTGCCGACTAGCACCGTCTACATACCCAATGAACACCTCGGATTCACTTGACATCTTCCACAGTGATGAAAGATACATCAAAAACGGCACGTCCATAACACTAAAAGAAACTAGAAAGTAATAGTATAAAGACTATACATATGTTACAAAAAGTTACCCATGGTGACCTGCCTATGAGTAATACTTCTTGAGGTAGAGTCCATTTCCAAGCTCTGCCAAAGCATTCCCTTCAAAGTCAACCAGACAATAACTGTCCTTTTTTAGAACCTATTTTATGATGAAAGGTCTGAACCACATGGGTTTGAATTTTCCTGCCCCCAGGGGGTCCTTATCTTGGTCATAGACCAGGACAAGGTCGCCTTTAGTGAAAATCCGAGGACAAATGAACCTATCATACCGACACTTGACTTTATGTTTGTGAGCCTCGTTGGCCAGGTCCGCATTAGGACGATGTTCATTGAGTTGCTCAAGGTATAATAATTTCTCTTCAAGTGGAGAAGTGTCTGGCAATAATTGTACTGCCAACTTTAGGGACGGGATCTGACATTCGATAGGCAACACTGCTTCCAACCCATAAATGAGTTGAAAAGGTGAGAAACTGGTTGTAGTCTTAATAGACGTTCAGTAAGCCCATAACGTCGAGTATAACATCAAATGCCAATTTGACTTGGCTGAGTTGATCGTTCACTGTAGGATGGTCTTAAGAGATTTATTCACAACTTCCACCTAACCATTTGCTTGGGGGTAGTAGGGTGACGAATGTTCTTTCCGTAACCCAAGCTTTGACGTTAACTTGGTCATCATCTGGTTATGAAAGTGACTTCCATGGTCAGTGACAATCTCCCTTGGGACGTCGAACCTTGCTATTATTTGGTTTAATAAAAGAGAGCTGCAGTCTCTCCAACATCTTTAAACCTTGGCATAGCTTCGACCCACTTCATAAAGTAGTATACGGCTACGATGATGTAATGGTTCCGCCTTGCTGAAGGAGGGTTGCATGTAGTGTAATCAATCCACCACTCGGTGAAGGGACCAACTGTGATGACAGGAAACATGGGAGCGATATGTGCCCTCATCTTCCGAGAGAATATCTGGCATGGGTGGCACTTCTTGATCGATTCGATACAATATTTGATTAGTGTCGGTCAGAAGTAACCTGCTCGTAAAATATTTTGGGTTGTTTCCAACCTAGACAAATGACCGCCACAGGATCCCGTATGGAAATCGTTAAGCACGATAACTGCTTCTTCGTGATTGAGACATCGGCGCAGGATGCAGTCTACACCTCTCCGATACAATGTATCATCGAGTATCAGATAATTCTTAGCCTAATGGCGTATGCGTCGATGCTCATCACGAGAAGCAGAGGTGGGGCACTTCAAAGTCTGGAGATAGATAAGTATATCCCCGTACCAAGGATCCAAAGAGGTGATCAAAAACATATCTCCTCTGATAGGCGACTCTTTGGGCACAAAATCACCTGACTCAACCAGAAGTTCTGAAATAAGTTCTGCGAAGACCAGTGACTTTTTGGATTTTGTTGAAACGAAATCTAAGTCAAACTCCTAGAGGATGACTATCCATCTACTCATATTTCCGCCTATTACCCATCGTGTCAACATGTACTGGAATGGATTCATGACAGCAATGACGGTGGTCTTGCGAAATAGAACATAATGACGAAAACGTTGAACAGCATGAACTGCTGCCAATGCAAGTTTTTCGATATGAGAATAATTGAGTTCTAGTCCTACGAGGCCTCGGCTCAGGTAATAAATCACATATTCTGAGAACAGGTAATCCTCCTAAACTAAGACCATGCCGATGGTTGAATCTGTTGCAGCCAGGTATAATAAGAAATCTTTGTTATAGTTAGGTGGCCGAAGCAAAGGGGCAGTCGTGAGGGCATGTTTTAAAGCGTCGAAAGAGTGTTGGGCGGCATCGTCCCAATGAAAAGGAACGTATTTCTTCAGTAAGTGCATAAAGCCCTTTGTGATCTCGGCATAGTTGGCGATGAAACATTTTAAAAAGTTTGCCTTGCCCTGTAGACTCTGAAGTTGAAGGATTGTGCATGGGGGAGGCAACTGAATTATTGCCTCAACCTTGAGAGGATCAACCATGATCCCTATTGTTGATACTATGAAACCTAACAAACTTCCTGATGTTACTCAAAAGATGCACTTGTTTGGATTCAAGCGAATCCGGAAGTAGCGACAACGCTCAAAGATAAGTCGGAGGTGTGTGGGATGATTCGTTCTCTTGTGAGATTGAGATGCTAAATCATCTAAATAGGCCTCGACTATATGCTTGAGGTCATGGAAAGCAAAAGACATGGCCCATTGAAAGGTCGCTCCATCATTTTTGAGACCAAAAGGCATCTTACGATATGCGAATGTACCCCATGGACAGATGAATGTTGTTTTGTGTTGGTCTTCGGGTTTGATTTGTATTTGGTTATATCTCAAAAAACCGTCCATGAAAGAGAAGGCCTTGCAACCCGCACATTCATCANTTGGGACAGGCCTTGTTCAAATCACGGAAGTTTGTACATACATGAATCGTGCCTTGTTTTTTATTGACCGTCATGGGGTTTGACACCCATTGGGTCAAATGGATAGGATAGATAAAACTGGCTTTTAGCAGTTTCTCAACTTCAACCTTAATGGTTGCTGCTTTCCTGGGGTTAACTGGACAAAGCTTCTGCCGGACAGGCTTGGCATCTGGATAAGTTGTGATTTCATGTTCGACTATTTTTGGATCGATGCCTGGCATTTCCTCATAAGACCAGGAAAAATTGTCACGGAATTCTTTAAATAGATCTGTGTAGATTTGAATCTCTCTAGGGGAGCAGTCATCTCCAATGAAAACATTCTCGATGATGCCAGGGGTTCTGGAGATATTGATCGGTATGATTTCAGCCATGGTTTCCATATTACCCTCAGCATAGACCTCGTGTGTAGCTAAGGGATTAATAGGACAAGAATTATCTCCAGTCATAGTCAAGGTGAATTCTTCGGCCTCAATTCTGCTTAACTCTGGGAGAAAGTATGATCTATGATAAAGTTCATCCCAGGGTTTGTCCGGACTATTCATTGCTTCAATTACTGCTTCGTCAGAGGGCAATACTAAGTCTAACGAATCAATGTTAGCGAGAGAACCTTGAGCCCAAATAGGCTCTAGAAGCAGATCGAACTCTTGTACAGGAGTTGGATCTGGGTTGGCTGAAGCTTGTTGGACTAAGGAGTATGTTACCTCAGCTGTGGACAAGGGCATGGACATGCCCGAGTGCCCTGTCCCCTCCATCATGGCCGATGGGGAAGGAAGTATCCACGGATCGATGAAGTAAGTCATGCGAAACGACGAAACTTGGAAAATCTCAACCTTATGGTGGTCAGATATGAACTTGACATCGCCTTAAGGGGGTGGGTAATCAAAGGTACCCATCAAATATGGGCACAAAACAAACCCTACGTTGACTACGCCTGGTTGAGGATTATCAATCATCGGGACCGCGAACACCCCCAATGAAGGGTCAGGTCTGGAGAAAGACAATTGATCAATGGTTACAATCTAGTCTTTGTGTGGAAACAACAAGACTTGGAAAAATGTAGCAACCACTGATTGCATGGCATAAGTCCAACTCCTTCCTAACAAGATATTGTAGTCGAGGGATGCGTCGACTACTTCTACCTCAACGCACACGGTCTTCCCTCCTAATTGCATGGGAAAAGAGGGAATGATACCATGTGGTCGAAACGAATGATCGTCGAAAGCAGTGAGAAGAGTAGGCGATGGAGACAAAACGGGATGGTCAATGGTATTCCAACATGCCAATGACATAACGCATGTCGAGGCACCCTCATCAACCACCGTGCGAAAAATATTGCGAGTAAAATTTTTCGTGAGGTGAGCCACTACTATCTGAAACGCTATGTGGTAAGGCAGGCGAGGTTTTAAGTCAGTTGTATCTAGCATGATGGTACCTGGATTACAAGTCTCGGTAGATCCTAAGGCAGTTCACAAATCTTTCCTCTGAGAAGGGCAGCTTTGGAGGACCTCCAAAGCGGACATCGCACAAGGGGTTTGAGACAAATCCTCCACCAGAGAATACTTTTGGGCGGCCCTTGCATTCGGGTTGTGAGAAGACTTCTTGAACGTGCCTTTTGGGATAAGTGTCATTGTTTCGCCCAAAGTCTTCTTAATCTGTAGAGGAAGAAATAGGAGTTTGGCTTCTTTGCCCTTCTCAGAAGTGCTTGGTTTACTGTAGTCATGCGCTCTAGTCGATATGAAAGCATCACCCTTCATCATATATACATTCCCGAATGCAGGATTGTTCGAAGATGGAGAGGGTCCTTGACTGCCCCCTTCCACGCTTCGAGAGGCTTGGGTTAGGTTTTTCCCATGGTGAAATGGATTGGTTAACACAACAGTTTGTTGTTGTGTCACAAAATTTTGGGCCTCTGCAAGCCGAGGACATAGGTGGGTCAGGTGGTCTTCTGTGGACAGGTTGCACGGATACCTCGCCTTTCGTTTCTCAGTGTTTCCCCCGCCAGCATTATCAGTGGGTTTCTTATCCCCCTTACCCTTCTTTCATTGTTTTTTCTTTCCTTCAGGCTGTTGGGTGGCCTTTGGATTTGTCAATTGCACTGTGTGTACATCCAACGTTTTATTAGGGGGAACAGCCAAAACAGTAGTTTGGTTGGCTGTTGTGTGTTGTATAGAAAATTTTCGCAACTGCTTCATCAGTTTCTCAGCGGGCTTTGTTTGTGTTGAACCAACAATACCATCGGCATGTGGTCCAACTCTCTGTCTGGTTTTATCGAGTATTGAGCATGGCGCATCTGGCAACATCTCAAATAATAAACCGAATTGAGAATAGATGAGCTCAAGTTGTTGAGCTCTCATGATGGCTTCTTCTTCGAAAAACACTCTTGAAGTTGCGACGTCTTTGGATAATTGTGGGACCAAAGACTTAAGGAACCACTCAAGTAGGAATGCTGGTGGGACTGGTACCTTAATTAAACTCTTCCGGCGTCTCCATTCTCGGATGTGATCAGAGATATGGTCCACTTTTGTCTATGTAAAATTGGCCAGCAATTATGTGCCAGCGTCATATCTCACAGGTAATTGGAAATGGTTTAGGAAGGCCATTGCCAATTCGCCGAAGGAAGAGTATCTTGAGCGATCGAGCTCAATGTACCATTTCGCGGCACTCCTAATGAGAGAACGTTGAAACAATCACAACTGTATGGAGTCGTCTTTCAACGAGTTAGATAAGCACCAAAGGTGGAAGGTAGTCACATGATCGCCTGGATCTTCGTTCAGCTTGGCCTCGAACTTTGGTATGTCCGAAGGTAACTTCATCGTCATAGGGGGCCAATGCGGATCGTGACAGATAGAGTCATTCAACAACCTTGTCAAGTCTAGCAAATGCAAGGTTTCCAGGAAAGGTAGTTTGGGTTGTTGGTGAGAACCTGGGAAAAAGGGACCTGGAGTTTGACTGGCACCAGGTTACCAGGAAAAGCTCAGCTGCTAGCTTGGGTTCTGGTAAAAACCATGGCCATGACCATCGTACGGATTCTGCGTGTGAGGAGACATCATCGGTTGATTCCCAAAATAGGACGTAGATGGATGGGCATGCATTACATTCGGAGGAATTTGGGAAGGGTTTCCCCATGCCGATCTTGTGGGGACAGGCATAGTACCTTGTCCAGGGTTCCATTGAATGTGAAAATAATTGCCCCAAATTGGCATTCCTGACGAAGGAACGGATCCCTGCCAAGAATTCCAAGGCCCTAATGCGGAAGAAGTTCCTGGGTTTGCCCCCTATGCAGGAATAGTACCCTGCAGAGGAATAGGTTGTCCGAAACCGGGGTTTCCCCCAGTCGGGAAAGCAGCTGACGAGAAGGTGTTGTTACCAAACGCACCGAACAAATAAAATAATGTTGAACCTACTGGCATATTATGCGAAGGCGGTCCTTGACTCCCAGCTCTAAATAAACTATGGTGTGCAGGTGGCCCAGCGGGTTGTTGATGCGTGCCACCGAGCGAAGGGGATGAAGGAGGTATATGACCTCCCCCGTAAGGGAAATCATTAAAAGGAGATGAATTGCCCCCCATGTGACCTTGTAGAGGAGCATTAGAGCTCCCTACCCCTAGACCTAAATTCTGTGAAGTGGAGTAGGAAAGTACAAGACTTGTACCTGAACTAGGCATCACGTATGAGAACGGAGGGCATGTCGCACTTGGTGGGAAAGGGGTTGTGGCTGCTGCCATAAATGGGATCGGACCACTATGTGAGGTAGAGGCGATCGAGACCATGGTGGCTCGGACCAGTGACGGTGGGTTAGGAGGTGGAAACTCTCCTGTGGTGACAACCGTAGTGGGAATTGAAGAATTTTCGGAGGGAGTGATAGCATTTGTTTCCATTGCTGCATGCGACACTGTCTGGCACTCGTAAGGGTGAATCGATACGATGATGGGTGCCAAAAGATCAGTGGTTGGAGTTTCAGGTGGACCAAAATCTTTTGCTCCAAAGTCTAAAAAGGTCGTTTCCTCTGGATGTTTGTCGGGCACAATTTCTTGTGACCCGGTCGCTTCAAAAGACCCTTGTTGGTCTAGCTTTCACCTTAGTGGTGGCAGGGGTGGCTCCAGTGTAACCGGTGATAGGCCCTGAAGCCTTCATGACCGGCGGAGCTCGTGATCCTCCACTATGTGAGAAGATCAAAGACACTCTAGGGTTGTCTATTCATTCAAAAAACAACACACACTAAAAAGTCCCTACAAGATAAAACAAGCAAAGACTAAACTAATTGGAAGAACAGTTACAACAACCAACACTAGAGAAAATTACCGGTACAAGTGCAACTCAAACTAGGAATAACCCTCCGGGTATACTCTGCAAAGAGTGGCCCAATGTCTATCCTAGGTACCACGGTATACCCCCGCAGTCACCTATGTATGTCCCTAAAAAGATAGGCAACTAGGTTGTCAGCGCGCAAACAGTCACTAGGCGGGTACAATCGAAAGTCGGGTAGACCACAATGAGCAAGGTATCGAGCCTGAAACCTGTCAAGGGTATTGAAAGAAAGTGGTCTGGAAGACAACTAAGGACCTCGAATGGATTTGAGACCCACGAAGCTCTGTGGAAAATGCAATCGACAGAATCCCAAGACAAGCCCTCTATATGTGTTATCCACTACGATTGGTCCAGCTTTGGAGGGGTTATCTCCGCTACCTTCCCACATGCGACTTTCACAATACTAGACTTTGACACTCCCTAACTCAGACTCCAATGTTTGATTTTAATGGCCTTGAAGAGTTTCCTCTCCAACCTAATTCAAGGTCCTAACCCTAAACTAGTTGGTTGACCCTACAAACATAAAAAGTCTAATGAATTTTAGATTTAGCGTTAATTTTTATGTCTTGTCTTAATTCAAAGGTTATGAAAGTGAAACTAGTGATGTTTGAAAGACGAAAGCAAAATAAACAGAAAGCTAGAAACAAAAACCTTTACTTCACTTAACTTTTAAACAACTTTTCAACCTTAAAATTTTTTCTAAGATCTTTGAACAACAACCTCAAAGTAGGATTTCACTTGACTATGAGCTACTTATGATCTAAGTAAATTGTCAAGAACTTATGAAAGAAAAGACTTTTCCCTGGTTACTAATGCAAAACAACACTTTTTAACCAACAAAGAAATAAAAGATTTTTTTTTTATTTGAATGCTCACAAAGCAAAAAGGAAAAATACCAACAAGTCAAAACCAAGAAAACTTTATGGTCTAAGCGCAGATCGCAAAGAGTCACTTTTAAAAAATCACACATAAGCAAATTAAAATTGGACTCTCACACTTGTCCAAAAACCCTATAACAGAAAAATTTTGAGGAAAACTTCAAAATGAAAAAAGAAATCTATTGCTATGATCAAACCTAAGACATTGACCGCTATGAAAAAGACCCAAACCTGAGAGGTATAATTCTTGTCAAAAGAAAGGATGACTACCTTACCTTCAACAAAAATTCTCTCCACAGGCACACTGTTGACAGTACCACAGCAAGCGTGTGCACGCGAGTTGTGTAAAGTCAGAGAGTGTGTACACGCTTGTTGGCCTTATATAGGCCGCGTGTATATCTAAAACTCTGAAACAAATAAAAATCCAATCAAGCCAGCACAGGCAGAGTCTCCTGGTACTGAGAACCAGAATATCTTTTGAACTCGGACACTTACTTTAAACAAAAAAAGAAAACAATTCAAGGAAAACTTCATAGAACAAATCAATCCGAGGTGAAACCTAAGTTATAGACTGCAAACAACAAAGACTAGAAAGAGTTCCAGAAAACCCCTGAGAAGGACTAATTCTGACAGGAGAGAGGATGACTACCTCTTTAAAAGAAATCTTTTGGAATCATACACGCGACTGTCACCTCCTCAGCTAGCGTGTACACGCAGGCTGTGAGAATGCAGGGCGCGGTTACACACATGCAGGCCTTATACAGGCCGCATGTACCTCTGTGGGTCTTTGAAAAAAAATTATAGTCAAGCAAAGAAACAGAGATAACTGGTATGGAAGACCAGAATCTCTGTTAGCTCAGACTTTTGTAGAAACTTTCAAAACAGGAAAATGAAACCAGTTCTTAAAAATACTCAAAAATATCCCCAAGAACCCTAGATATCTCCCCAGTATGGTCGCCAATTATGTTGTGAGTGGGAAATCCCTCTACGGACTAGAACTTAGGGTTAAATTATGCATGCATAAAAGACCTAAAGATTTCTACTTTCTACGGTCGTCCCAAACCTAATCCCCATTATTCTTAAGCAAATACATAGTTAAGAAGATCAAGTGAGCATACCTTATTATGGGCGTTTGATGTAGATCCTTCCTCACGCTTGATTGCTTTTTTATTGTAGCTCTCCTCCCAAAGCTAACCCGCATTCATACAAAACAAACAACAAACTCCACATGCATTTGATATATAGATTAATGGGTTAGAGATTCAATAAACAAGTATGCAATAAGCCATAAAAACCTCATATGGTGGGACGGGAAAAGTATTTCTTTATTATTAACTTCAACAAATCAACTTACAATGATGAATTCGGTCGTTGCTCTACGAACCTGGTCCTGGGATCCTCTTCAATTGTCCTCCAACTTCTTTGCTCTATCTTTCTCTTTTCACAAGGAAGGCTAAAGGGTTGGGACAAAGGGAATGTGCAATTGGGTATAGTTTCTTTACTATGATTCTCCTCCTCCAAATGGGACCCCTAACCCTTCTTTTATAGGCTAGAAGAAGCTAGGTATTTGGATGAATCCCCCGCCATGCATGGCTAGAAGGTTTTGTTAACTCCCCCAAAGTTGTGTGTTCCATCGACAACTTTCCTTTTTTTGTGCTTTTGTAGGTACACACGGGTTGTTTTGGGTCAGCGAGCATGTACACGCATGCAGTAATAGAGCAGGGCGTGTGGGCCTTTATAAAAAGTGTTTTTAAGACGAGTTGTTCAGCAGTGCTTTGGAAAAGAAGGAATCTAAGATGGATTGATGCCAGGTAAGCATGTTTGGTGCAAATTAGGGTTATAACAAACACTGACTGGCGTATCTATAAATCATCGAAATTTTTCTTCATCGTCATTCTCAAAGGAATGCAATCATCATCTGCATCAATATGTATTAGTATAAAACTAATACATCATAATCATCACAGCACGAGGTTGGCTCATCATAATACAGGAATGGCTTTACGTCGCAGCTGTCAATCTGGAAGCTCAGTACTCATCTTGCTTTACGTCACAGCAATCAAGCTGGAAGTAAGATACTAGACTAGCTTTACATCACAGCTTCTCAAGCTAGAAGCACAGTACTAGTCTCATCTCAACGTATTGCTTTACATCACAGCACTTAACATGGAAGCAAGATACTAGACTAGCTTTATGTCACAACTGTCAAGCCAGAAGCACGATACTAGTCTCATCACATCGTCTTGCTTTACGTCACAACCATCAGGTTGGAAGCAAGATACGAGACTAGCTTTATGTCACAACTGTCAAGCCAGAAGCACAGTACTAGTCTCATCTCATCGTCTTTCTTTACGTGACAGTAATAAGGCTGGAAGCAAGATACTCATCCCGCTTTACGTCACAGCAATCAAGTTGGAAGCAGGATACTAGACTAGCTTTACGTCACAGTTTCTCAAGTTGGAAGCATAGTTCTAGTCTCATCACATCATCTTGCTTTACGCCACAGCAATAAAGTTGGAAGCAAGAGATGTCTTATCAAAAAAACTACCCCCCTTTTCGAGGAAGCTCCTTTCAGACTATACCAAGCTTATTTTGAAAGTGCTCAAACTTTACACGAGATAGAGGCTTGGTCAACACATCAGCAACCCGTTCATTTGTACTAACGTACTGGAGCTTTATGGCTCCTCTTTGCACCATGTCACGGATGTAATGATATCGGATCTCTATGTGCTTCGACCTGTCATGGAATACAGGATTCTCTGTCATCTTTATGTAGCTCTGGTTGTCACATAGG
>SNQJ01S0075925.1:55005-67352 GCA_010110895.2 Picea sitchensis
TATAGCTTAGCAACTGTATTTCTCATGTGATTAGTACAGATGAGACAGTCTAGTTTTCGATGCAAATGCAAGTTAGTAGGATATATTTTGTTTCTGCTTTGTAGTTCGTTCCTTCAGATACTACTACTAGATGGAGTTTCGTTGTAGTTTATTTCAGATTGTTAATATTACTGCAACATGCACTCAATCTAGCAATATTAATATATTTATATTTGAGTCTAGAGAAGGTGACACGTTTCATGTTTCATAAGATCCATAGCTTAATTTCCATTGAAACCAGAAAAGAATGTAGTGTAACCCTCGAATGTTCTTCCATAATTTTTTCTTTAAAACTTATGAAAGCTTAACATTTAATAACTATCATGTCCCCTTAAGGTATGGTATGTGCTATGCTCAATTCATTTGAGTAGTGTCGATTCCACTGTTTCACGAGACTAAACCACTTTGCCATCTATTAGGGGTCATATGGTTCAAGGAACCTAATCAAATGTTGTTTTATTTTCTTTTTAAGAGAATTGCTATTTTTTTAATAGAGTTGTGCTATCTATTAGGGGGTTAGAGAGTTGCGCTATTTATCGGGGGTTATATGGTTAAAGTAACCTAATCAAATGTTGTTTTATGTTTTTTTAAAAGAGTTGTTATTCTTTTTAGAGAGAGTTGTTAGTGTAACAACATTTAGTGTAACACCAAATGTTGTTTTATGTTCTATTTAAGAGAGTTGTTATTATTTTTCTAGAGAGTTGTTAGTGTAACATCATTATGTGACATTTTCTTCAATTGTGTAAAAATTCTTAATAATCTTTGAATCATAAAAAAAATGTATTTATGTGACAAACCTCCACTCAATTTCATTTCCTTGTTTAGTTAGAGGTTCTCTAGCTCCTTCAATATTAAGGCTACTTAAATTGTTTCGCCTAACTAACTCAACAAAATCCTTTTACCATGAACTTTAAGTCATGGCCTTCTAGTAGGAGGATTTATAACCCAATCAACTTACATTTAGTTTAACATTAATATTCCATCCATGTCAAGGTTGGCTACAAACTTGAGCACTAAAATGAGAATGAGTTTTGATGTATTTAATTGTTAAGGGAGTTCAATGAAATGTAATGTAATATGTTATTAATTATCACTTACTTATTTTTAGTTGAACAACATAATTTTCATTTACAACTTATTTGAGAAAATGTTCATCAATCATAAAGGACATTTTTCTCTTCGAGATTTACTTTTCAATATCGCTTTCTAGCGCTATTATAACATTATTTTTAAGGCTTAAAGATGAACAAAGGGCATGAACTTTGACCAATGAACAAAATTTGATGACGAAACACAAGAATACGAGAGATTTGACTATGGAACTCTTACCAAGGAAAGAACTCCTCTTACCTTTAAAAGAACCATAATAATAATTGATTTTGACCGGTGAAAAAACTATAATCAGTGAAGGAACTCTGTCAAAACTTTGACCAATGACTCTAAGCAAACAAAGGAATCTTGATGTGAGGACTTTGGTCGATCCAAGAATTAATTATCTTTGACATATGGCTAACTCTAACCAAGGCAAGAAGACCAACGCACGAACTAAGTACTTTGACCAATGAAGGATAACTAACCTTGACTAATGCTCCTCTAACCAACAAAAGAATTTCGATGTAGAACTATGACCAACAAAGAATTTTTCTTTAAACGAAGGAGATTTGGCCGATGTAAGTACCTTAACCACTGAATGAACTTTGAGCAAGGTAAATAGGAACTTTTACCAAAGTTGGACCTATGATCTATCCAATGGAAACTAATCAACGATGGCAATAAGAAGGGAGGACAACCCTTTCTACTCTTTCAAATGAGTCATTGTACCATTATTTCTCCAACTTGTTTTGAAGCATTCAATTTCTATGTCAACTATGGAGTTGCAGAGAAGAAATAACTATGTATCTTTATTAAAAAAATCAAAATCGGTTTGCTATATATTCTTTGAAATATACATTGTACAATTTATGATTTTTGTGTAGCCCTCAAACTGGGTTGAAACAAGAGGTTTTAGTAAATACATAATATCTAGGGATTGAGAGGTCTAATTGTAACACCCCCAAGTGGTAAATGTGTATATGTACATATGCTTTTATAGGTTGGTGAGTTAGGATGGTTTTTTATCTAGAGTGCCTATGTATGTATGTTTTGGGTCAGAGTGTCTCTATGATATTAGGTCGAAGAGCTTGTATGTTGAAATGACAGTGCATCTACCATTGTACATTGTAATCACACTCATGATATTAATATAATACATCATTATTGTAGACCAAGTCAGACAAAAGAGTATGGGGGGCTAGGACTCCACGAGAGGGAAAGGGGGGCTAAAGGCTTATGAGAAGGGGCTAAGTTAAGGGGAATAAAGCTAAGGAATATAATAATATATTCCTAAGTCCTAGGCCTAAGTCTTATTTCATGAAAATGTATCCTAAGTTCCAAAAATGTGGGATGAATTCTCAAGTGAGGGGAAAGTGGTTCCTTATGTGCCACTTGTCAAGTTTAAACCATGCATACATAAGCTTTGGACTTAGTGAGAAAGGCATTCCATTCCACCACTCCATGATTATGGTTACCAGTGCATGTGGGTGTGGAGCTTGAGAAGCCACTATGACTTTGTGACTGGAATACTTGGTGGGTTCTAGGAGCATCTTGTGAGACTATTGAGAACAATTCACCTTGGGTTTCCTTGGGGAAGGCTAGATCCATTGAGGGAAATTGTCTGGGACAGTTTCCCCTAGGTGTGAAGCTTGGAGGGTACTTGAGGACTCAATTATAGCAATTGGAGTTCCTGAAGCCACAAAACTCTGAGACTTCCTAGTCGGCTTGTGTTGAAGCTCTAAAAGGGAAATTGGGACAAGTCGAGGGACTACAGTGCAAAGGAGGTACATTTCCTTTAGTTGTGCACACTGTGTGGAATGATAAATCGTAGGTTGGAACTATTGTTGGAGTTTGGTACCTTGGCCCAGCCTTTGATTATGTGAGCTATGAGATCTTAATTGTCCTAGTGAGAGAGCCTTAGCCCTAGTGGAGTCATAGCTCTGGCTCATAGTTGACCTACTATTGAGTATTGGAACAATAGTGTCTATGGTTGGGTGGAACGTCTGAGGTTTGCAACCAATTGATTCTTTTATAAAAGATAATTACCATGTTTAATTGTGTTCTTATTATTGTGTATAATGTGTAATTATGTGTTTAATTTATGTTGTATTATTAATGAATACGACGCACATTACATTTATGAATGTTATATGATTATGCATGTGACTATATGTTTTAACCCGCATAATTGCATCATATGCAGTGCATACTTTATAGAATGGCATCATGGCCCTGTTGGGCATATTTAATTATGGTATCAACGAATTAATGAGTGAGGATAATAGAATTTGAGAAAATTCAATATGGATAGATCCATAATTTGGAGTAATTTGGCTCATATGTAAATCATGATGCATTACAATGTGGTATCATAGATTTTTTGTAGTGATGTGGCACATACTAGAGGTTTGGGGACATTACATTATGGTATTAGAGATGTTTTGTGGTGATGTGGCATAGACTAGAGGTTTAGGGACATTACATTGTGGTATCAGAGCGAAGGTTACATAAATTGGGTTGTATGGGCTAGGAACCAAGTCGAAAATGAAGAAATTACAGGTTATCTACTAAATGTTTGACAAAATTTCTCAAGGAAAGAAATTGGGGAAATATTCGGATTTGGTGAAAGACAAGTTATTGAAGTATAAATTTTAAATTCGTAGCTGCAAATTTGATCGGATTTTGAATTTGCAAAGTCAGCCATGGAAGAAAATGAAGAAATTGAGTGAAATTCCCAATTCTTAGCGAAATCTAGAGGGAAAATCCACTCATTAATGTTGCATTGGAAGGTACAATGGTCGAATTGATAGTTTCAAACTTGAATTCATTTGAATTGAAGGGTAATGGGAGACATGAGCTGGGAATTTCATGGCAGAAAAAAAAATTCTGGAAAATAGACGAAATTGGCAAAATTGGGAGATTTTGAAATCGTTTGTATGGGTGATATCAAGGATGACGTGGAAACACGAAGTGAAAACACATTGATAGGTGTCATCCCAAGGTTAATTTGGAGTGGAAATACCTTCTTATCGGTAGAACATATCTTAATCCAAATTGAATGTGGATCATCGATCGTGATTGTCCTTAGCCATCATATCTATCAGGGTTAAGAAGTTGTTGATGTTAGTGGTAGCATTGAACATGTACTTCAACGTTGGCATGTGTCTAGCATGTCAAAGTCATAGAAAACATAGTGTGAGTTTACTTTAGTTCAAAGGAATTAATTAAAGTAAAAGTGTTTTTAATAATGAATTGATTTATTGAAGGAACATGCTTAGCATGCAACATGTAATATAAATCTCAAGTGAGTGTGAGAAGTAATCTCAACGGTAGTTCATTTTGGAGATTAGAAATAGATTGTAATTCATGATTATAAAAGAAAGGCTAGGAGAAGGAGGAAGGCATTTGTGTTGAGGGAGTTGACGCAGTCATCAATCTTTGGTGAGATGCCAAGATCAAGAGAACCTTGATGGGAGATCAAGGTCAGGTACTTTGATGAGAGGTCAAGGTAGGATATTTGGTGAGATGCCAAGATCAAGAGACACTTGTGTGAGATACACTTGTGAGAGACTTTGGTGAGAGACCGAGGTTGAGGATAACAAAGGACTTTTTCTAGAGTGAGGTGTGTAGAAGCAAAGAAGGACTTTTGCTTACACAAGAGTGAGGAGATCTCATAGGTTGGGTTAAGAGATTTCATCCAAGTGTTGATGCAGAGAGGGTTGGATAACAAAAGATCGTGATCCAAGATCTTGGATAGGTGGAGAAGGACTTCCATCTAGAGATCAAATAGGTCAAGGAGAAGAGAGAGCAGAGGCAGTCATAGGTGGGTTTAAGAGGATTGAAGCCACAGGAAAAGGGTGTGTTGTACGAAAGTTTTACGTACATGTACGCGGGTCACAGAAGAGAAAGTCGCGTATGTGCATGGGTTAGTTCAAGGTGAATCATGTGTACCTCAAAAAATGTGTTGTTCATAGGTTGTATGACAGCGTAGACTTGGTCAGGTTTTTATGTAGTTGTATTTCTCTTAGTGGATCATTTTCCATGTTACGGGAGCCTGATTTAACCTTAATAAAAGAATATTGGAACTAGTTTTCCCTCTGGAATTTTTCTAGGGGTTTATACCCAAAACTATTAGTGTCTTGTATGTGAGATTTTGGTTTCCTTGTTTATCCTTTTGTTGCATGTTTAGTTGATTACTCCGATGTGCTTTTACTAGATTAAGTGATTTTATTTTGAGCTAACTGCTAGGTGTTGGGTTTAAGTGGTAAAATATTGACATGGTATTAGAGCATACCAAGGGTTGAATTCTAGGAAAAATCAACATGGTATCAAAGCAAGGTTGCTTTGGGAGGAAACCAAGTGCACATGGTATCGACATATCTATGAGATTTGAGTGACTGGGGGAGAGATCAAGTTCAGATCTAGGGTTACAGGAGAAAATCTATGAGATCATGAGTGACGAGGTGGGTGCTTGAAGGACTAAGCACAAATCCACTATCTTTTGCAGCAGATTTTTCAAATTTGCAAGAGATCTTAGCAGATCTACAAACTAGCAAAAAGAAATCGAAGGATTGATTTCTGAGAAACAGTAATACTGAGACAGAATATGAGTTTTTGCAAGTGTACGAAGGTGTACGCAGGTTACAAAAGGGACATTTGTGTACATACGTGGGTCACAATGGTGATAGATGTGTACATACGCAGATCATAGTGGTGGCATTCATGTACATATGTGGGTTGCGGGGTGATAGGCACGTATAAGGTCACACAAGATCAATACAGAGGCGGTTTCAACAGGGTGATTTGTTGGGCAATGGCAGGAGGCCAAGCAGTCAACAAGGAGATATCATATAGGTGGAGAAGGACTTTCATCTAGAGATCTAAACCACATGAGAGCACATAGGAGCAAAGAAGGAATTTCATTCATGTTCCTGCATCATCCACTTAAGAGCAAAGACTTACTTTTGCTCAAATGCTTAAGCCACGAAGGACAGTGACTCAAGGGGATATCATATGGGTGAAGAAGGAAGTTCATCCAGAGATCAGAGGGTGATAGATATACTGGAGTCAGTGACTCGTAGATAGAGCAAAGAAGGAATTTTTCTCAGGGATATTTCAGAAAGGGGTGAAGGACTTTTACCTAGAGATCTAATCAATCCAAAGGAGAAGAGAAATCACAGGAGTATCCATCATAGTTTCATGAGAAACAGACAGATCTAGTAGAAAGCATAGATATGGGCAGCAGAGGAGTTGCAAGTATAGGATCATACAACGACAACATAGGTGCTCAGTTGCAGGTGTTGTCTATTTCTCAATGGACATAAGACACACACAAAATGAGTGAGTAAGATCTCATTGAGTGGATGGAGAAGAACTTTCATCCAAGTGTGTAGGGAAGGGTTAGAGGAAAGGACCAAACAAGAAGCAAGGGATATATCAACCAATCAACAATATCGAAGGACTGATATTGAGGTTTGGAGGGCTTGGATATTTGTTGATTTGTATTCCTTAGGTGAACCATTATCCCAAGACGGTAACCTGTAAAAGGGATCCAAGGGAATATTGGATCATGGATTATTGTCAGTGATAGAGAATAGGGAGCGAGAGGCTCTGAAGGTTGAGCAGCTCAAAGGGATTCAGTATCCAGGTCCAAGTCGGAAGGAGTAACCTTCCAAGTCTGTCGAGAAGGAGTCATGGTATGAGATGACCATGCAGGATGGTCAGGATAAGGAGGCTTCTAAGAGCATGTTCAAAGGCAGTGAGTCTTCGAAGATAAGTCAGACCATGCTGGCATGGATAACTTATGTGACATAGGGAGCAACCAATCAGGTGGATTGGAGAGCAGACATGGTAACGGATCTGGTAGCGAAGATAGAGTCAAGTCCACAGTGGAGAAGTACATTATTCGCTAAGAGGGAGTGTTGGTGTTAGTGGTAGCATCAGAGAGGTACTTCTGCATTGGAATGTGTCTAGCATGTGGAAGTCATTGAAATCCTAGCATGAGTTTACTTTAGTTAAAAGGAATTAATTAAATTAAAAGTGTTTTTATTACTGAATTGAGTTATTTAAGAAACATGCTTAGCATGCAACATTTAATCTAAATATGAAGTGAGTAGATCACTTTGGATATGGAAATAGATTGTAACTCATGATTATAAAAGAAATGCTAGAAGAAGGGAGAAGAAACTTGTGTTGAGGGAGTCAACACAGTCAGGGATCTTTTGTGAGATGTCGAGATCAAGAGAACCTTGATGGGAGATCAAGGTTGGGTACTTTGATGAGAGGTCAAGGCAGGACCTTTGGTGAGATGCCAAGATCAAGAGACACTTGTGTGAGATACATTTGTGAGAGACTTTGGTGAGAGATCGAGATCAAGATCAATACTTTGGTGAGAGACCAAGGTCGAGGATAGAAAAGAACTTTTTCTAGAGTTAGGAGTGTAGTTCAGCAAAGAAGGACTTTTTTTTACACGAGAGTGAGCAGATATCATAGGTAGGGTGAAGAGATTTCATCCAAGTGTTGATGCAAAGAGGGTTGCATCACAAAGGAACATGATTTAAGATATTGGATAGGTGGAGAAGGACTTCCATATAGAGATCATATAGGTCACTAAGAAGAGAGAGCAGAGGCATCCGTAGGTGGGTTTCAGAGGATTGAAGCCATAGGAAAGGGGTGTTCTATATGAAATTTTTCCATACATGTACACGCATCACATAAGATACAGTCGCGTATGTACATGGGTCTACTGAAGGTGAATCACGTATACCTCAAAAAACGTGTTGTTCAGAGGGTGTACGACATAGCAAAGTTGGCCAGGTTTTTTTGTAGTTGTATTTCTCTGAGTGGATCATTTTCCTTGTTGCGGGAGCTCTAATTTGACCTTAATAAAAACGTATTAGAGCTATTTTTCCCTATGGGGTTTTTCCATAGGTTTATACCCAAAAATATTAGTGTCTTGTTTGTAAGATTTTGGTTTCCTAGTATATTCTTCCATTGCATGTTTAGTCGATTACTCAAGTGTGCTTTTAGTAGATAAAGTGATTTTGTTTTGAGCTAAATGTTGGGTGTTGGGTTGAAGTGGTAAAATAACAACATGGTATTAGAGTATACCAAGGGTTGAATTCTAGGAAAAATCAACAAAAGAACCATTAATCCCCAATCATCTTTAAGTCTGAATTTAATCTAAGTCATAGGATTGAATGGATCTGCACTGCTAGATATTTCAAATTCAAGTGGCATTGTTAACCTTCGATCACCTTTAAGCATGAATTAGATCTGGGTTGTCAAATAATATGTTTCTCGACCATTGAATCTTTTAGGGGTAAGTGGCATGGATAAGGATCATACACCTTTAAGCCTGAATCAAATATGTACCGTCAGATCAAATCTTTCTCAATTGTTTGATATTTCAAGGTAAACTTCTTCAATAATGGTCATGCACCCTTAATCATGAATCAGATATGGGTCGTTGGATCAATTGGATCACCACTATTGGATATTTTGGGGTTAAGAATCACCTTGACCCTCGATCATCTTTAAGCTTGAAATTAATTTGGACCATTAGATTGGATTAATCTCAATCATCATATTTATTGGAGGTAAGTTGCATCGTTATCAAAGAAGCACTTCTTATTCTGAAATAAGATCTCAACTATCCAATTTCTATAAAATCATGTGATTGTGTCGTGTAAAAAAAAAAAGGTGCAGGTGGGCCACGACTTGGAAAAGTAAATTGGATAGAGAAAAATAAAAGAGGAAAGAAGAAAGAGAGAGAGAAGGAAGATCTAGAGGATGGCAGGGTAGGGCCAAGGTGGCCAAGGTAGATGACATGGAAAACGTGGAGCATCATGACATGTAGGACTTGACTTCAACATTAGTGGGCACATACCATGCGACATCATCAAGGATGCCATGTCAGTGAAGATTGAGGTATTTAAAAAAAAAAAAATGGAGCCAAAATCTTATTTTGTCCATAACAAGAGAAGATTAAATCCAAATCAACTGAAATTTTTGGGTTTGGAGAGGAGCATTGGCCATTTATGCTCCAATTTTCCAGAAAATTAATATTAGTAATTTTTTAAGAATGGGGTTGGGTACAGTGAGAGAGGCCTTGTTGCAGGGGAAAATTGAATAGTATGGAATAAGACAATAGATATGGAGGATGCATAGGGATCTTATAACCATGAGGAGGAAGTTAGGAGGTTACATATTAGCTTAGGTAACACAAATAATGGATTAAATGGGCATAGAGAAGGAAGAGTGGAACACATACAGTTGGTAGAGATAACAAGAAGCATACAAAGAAAAGTGTTGAGCTACAGAGAAGATAATGAAAATATTATGAGAGCTCAAGAGGAGTAGAACCACGTCAACACTTAACTATTACAAAGTTTGAACATCTTTCTAAAGAGAATAGATAAATAATCATATTCAAGGAAGACTTAAGAACACAGATCTCATGCCAGAGAGAGGAAGAAAGAAGTGTTAGGAACTCTAGAAATGCTAGTGGACATCTTCACCATTCACCAAGGAAATCAACTACAAGGGAACATGCAATTTTAGAGTCGGAAAGCAATCCAAGTTTTTAGCATGTCAGACATCATAAAAGGAGGTATGAAGTAGATGATTTATAAGGAGAGGTGAGGAAGATCAAGCTGCCTACATTTGATGGTGATCATAAGAAAGATGAAGAAGTGGAAACTTTGTTGTTGGGAACGAGAAAATACTTTCAATTGCATAATTTCTCATCACATGTAGAAACTAGAGTTGCAATCTACCATCTTCAAGGAAATACATCAATGTGGTGGGACCAAATCAAGCAAGTTAAGCACATTGATGAGAAGAATATCTCATTGAGGCAGTTCAAAAAGTATTTTTAGAAGAAATACTTGTCATAACATTATTATGATAAGAAGATGAAATAGTTATTTGAACTCAAGCTTGGAAGCATGACAATGGATGAGAACAAGAGGAGGTTCCTTGAATTACTAAGGTATGTTGACTTCATAAATGATGAGAAAGCTTGGTTGTTGGGAATGAGTATTGCATAATTACTCATCACATGTAGAAACCAGAGTTGCAATCTACCATCTTCAAGGAAATGTCTTAATGTGGTGGGACCAAATTGTAATATCCCCAAGGACAAGCCTCGGTTGTATTTATAAATTGTAAACATGTTTTTTAGGTTGGTGAGCCGAGTTATAATAAGCTAGGAGGTTTATTTGGTGATTAGGCCGAAGAGCCTAGGTGTTAAAGGCTAAGAGCCTGATTTTGTATATGTAATTATGCAGATCATTAATATAATATATAAACATCATTGTGTGCCGACCGACCACGAAGAAAGAGTGATGGGGGACGAAGCTTCCACATAATGGGTAAGGGAGAGGGGGATGAAAGGTTGGAAGAGGGGCTAAGCTTGAGGGCTTAAATCCTTGAATAATAATTTTTTATTATTACAAAGTGGTGTGAAAGGTATATTTTTATCCTAAGTTCCTAGAAAAGGGAACGCACACTTGATAGAGTGCATGCAGCTTCATGGGCGACATGTGTCGGCCCCGTTATGGGGGTTTGTCCTCCATTATTTCATCTGTTGTCTAAACCATGTGTGGTGGGTGTCTGATCTCTGCATACCCTCACGCAACTCTGAAACTAGAAAACCGTGATGTTTTCCTGAGACGTCGACGCATCCTTCGTCTGAACCGTTTGAGTCTGCGTTGATTCCTTGTCATGCACCCTGAAAACCAATGGCAAACCCGTGGACTAAGCCATGTCTCCTGTGTGTCTTGTGAACCTAATTTATCCACACTGCAAATCCGAGTTCGTGATTAATTGTTTGGGTTGTTGTCTTCTGTGAAACCTAAGCATACCGTAATTGTCTATGACGTGTGTGTTATAACTGTGGGTTGTTGTGGCCACGCAGTCCCTTGGATGAGTGTGATTGGATACTATCATATGTTCCTTGTTGAGACTTACTGTTGTCCTCCTTATGTTGGAATGGAGCTGAAGAAGCAGGTTTCCAGGCCAGTGTGCAACACTCTCTCCAGGTGAGGGAGGTGGTTGTGGTTGAATAGGTAGGTTGCCAGGCATGTGAGCGACTCTCTCCAGGTGAGAGAGTGCGCGGAGTAAGTGGGAACCTGTAGCTGCCACAAAGATTGGAGAATTCCATTCCGACCTGTTGTTGAAGCCCAAGGCAAGGGAGGTTTAGCAACCGAAGGACTGTCCTATGTGATAGTGAAGGTGTATACTCCTGGGGTGGGACAGGCATGTGGGGAATGAGAGTATGTGAGCAGTGGGCATAAGTGGCTCCTGGGAGAGAATCCATCCTCATAAACTGTGTGTCTTCCTATTGAATTTGTCTATCCTAGGATTCCCTTGCCCGGTGGAGCTTAGTCCCAGCTTAGGGGTGACCTACTGCTGAGAGTGATGAGCAGCGCGGTCTAAGGCTGGGAGGTTCATAGAAGGTCTGCACGCAATTGGTGGTGTTACTCCACTTGAAAAGATAAGTATCAGTCTGTGATTAATTTATATGTTATGCATGTTTGTGCTATTGATGCTTGAATGTTATCATGAGTTCTGTTGCATGTATGAATTGATGTTAATTCTATTTAAATCTGAATGGTAACAATAACTCTATGTTAAATGTGTTAATTTGATTTAATGCATATTATATTTATGAGATTGTTCTACATAATAGCATTGACCGACAGAGGGGTTGATGGTCGGGGACGTTACAAATTGGTATCGGAGCTTTAAAGGCGAAGTTAAGGTTGTGTAGGTAGAATTGCATGGCTTGTTGATGGTTGGGGATGTTACACAAATCAAGCAAGTTAAGCACATTGATGAGAATAGGATCTCACTGAGGCAGTTCAAAAAGAATTTTCAGAAGAAATGCTTGTCATAACATTATTATGATAAGAATATGAAAGAGTTATTTGAACTCAATATTGGAAGCATGAAAATGGATGGGTATGAGAGGAGGTTCCTTGAATTACTAAGGTATGTTGGCTTCATAAATGATGAGAAAGTTAAAATCCAAATATTACTGAGTGGACTACCTTCTTTCTACAGTGAAAAAATACATTTTGATGAGACCAAAACATTGGAAGAAACTATAAGGAAAGAAAAGTATCTTTATGAGAAGAATAAATGAAGGATAGCTTTCCAAAAGGCTTGGGATGACAAGAAGAAAGGAAATATGGAGCAAATAAAGAAAGGGT
>SNQJ01S0075926.1:19961-34669 GCA_010110895.2 Picea sitchensis
CATCAAAGAGGATAGTTGGAAAGTCAAATATTTGTCCAACAGTCATAAAAATAATAATTACATGCTTCCAGAAATATAAATTCGAATTTCCATAAATGGAAATTTATTTTTGAATAACAACTTTGAAAAGATTTGTTTCTTGAATAATTTGAGGATATCACATCCTCTCCCTCTTAAGTATAAAACCATCCTTAGTGTTCAATCATATCTTGGAACAAAATTGGATAATATTTCCACATATCTTCTTCCAATTCCCAAGTAGATTCCTCGTGACTAAAGTTCTTCCATTGTACTTTTACATGGGTGATAGCTCTTGACACAGACCCCCCCCCTCTCTCCTAGGGGTTGCACGACCTCCCGATATAGGATCAATCAAGAAATGAGTTTGATTGACTCTTCAGTCCCTGAAGGACCTTCAATCAATTGAATAGGCCTCCTTCTTCTTAAGACGCAGGTTATATGGAACCCGTGGGCTTCTTCTTAACGCTTTTAAAGCCTCAACGTATTTAGGCTCTAGCTCTCTTGGTTAAACCCCTCTCCTTTATGTGACCAAGACTATGACCAATGGTTTAATCAAAAGACACGTCATGACTTCAGGTATCGAGTCTTTACATGCAAGTCACTCTGACTCTCCCAACTCCTAAAATATTGACAGGAGCCTAGCACATCCTAACCTTTCTATTTCCCTTCACCAATGTGACCCTTCTCTATGATTGTGGGGCCATCTTTCGAGAACTTCGCGATTTCATGCTTCCCGATTTCACGTCTCATGAGTTCACATTTCATGAGTCGTCTCCCTAGATGCTCAATGGTCCAGATATCTTCTTGAACTGATGACTCAGATCAAATCTTCACGGTTTCGAGTTTCGCGAGTTCCTATAACTCTTACCTATAATTTCCTGAGTTGCGAAGTCCGGAGAAAACTATATCTATGGTTCAAATCCCTCCTTTGATCAATGACTATGATCTTTTCATGATTTCATGATTCAAAACTTTTGAGTCTCCTTGCCTCCATTCTCCCAATAGACAAAATTGAAATGGTGTTGGATCAATGGTCCAGATCTCCCCTTTTATCAACGGCTTAGATCATGTCACGATTTCATGTTTAGAGAGTTCTCGCAACTCAAAATTTGACTTCCTTGAGTCATGATTCAACGAAATGTTGATCTCTCGCCATGTGTTCTCCTTGACAATGGATGGTCTCGATGATTTCAGAATGATCAATGGTTTTGATACTTTTGCGAGTTCGCACTTCGCGAATCCTCACAACTTTGATCTTTGACCTTTCCACTCTTCGAGTCATCGAAATGCTGAGCTCTTGCCACATGTCCCGTCTTGATGGACGGTTCCTATGATTTTAGAATTTCATGACCATGTTCCTCCTATGTACATTCAAATATTTAATGTTAGTGCACTTTACCTTGATCATACAGCTATGATCCATTTGTGCTTAGATCAAATGGTTGATATCTTTCCTCCTTTGCACTTTCTCCTCATTTTTTCGACGTTGATCAGGTGGTCCARATCTTCACTCTAAGCTAAAKCTTTCTTCAGACTTAGAAGATTTTCAAAAGGATTTAAAGGCTTTGACCTTTATCCTTCCTATGAGTCCATTTCTTGGATCTCATTTGTGCTTCTTGGAAAGTGATACTCCTCCTGAGATTTATGTCTCCAAATATTTCAATCTCCCAAGAAATTCTTTATTTTCTAGGAAATTTGTCAAACTCAGATCCAAATATTCTTGAAAAGAATCCTTTCTCGCCTTACTAGAATTCTTTCCCTCTTTCCCTTCGACTTCTTTACGAAGTCACTTCGACTCTTCATCGAATTCCAGGTCTGTGCACTATTTTCAACAGATCTTTACACAAGATTTGAGTTCTTGTGATGACTATACACTCAATGAGGCAATCACTTTACACTTCCTGCAAAGAAAGTCTTACGCTATTTCTTCTGAGCTTTACGATTCGAAACAAAACCTGTTAACACACTCCATTTGGACTATGTGCACACCTTTTACCGGCTCACGAAAAAAAGATATTTAAATTATTATGAAAGCATTTCAGAGCTACATGCACTCGCAACAAGACTCATTCATTATTGAAAATATTAAGACAACAACAGAGAAATTGCAAACACTATTCACACCATACATTGGATCAATTTTTCTCTGTTATCTTCACTCAAAATCAAGAAAATGGTTATAGATAAAATCAAAGAAACAACTACTGCTCTGAGATTCCTACTTGCTCATAATTCTCATAACCCTTCTTCTAGGCATACAAAACCTCTCTTTATACCAAAGAAAAAGAACTAATAGCTATCTAATTGTGGTTACTTCGAGACTAAGGTTAAGCTCTCAGGTCATGCGTGCTCATTTTGTCCACGCGCATGACCTTTCCTCTTTTGTTTTTTATCAACTTCAAAAGATTACAGTAATGGTCAATGTTCGAGATTCCAAATTGTTCCTCAAGCGCTGAGTTGTTTTGCCATGTGTACTTGCTGACGATGCTCTTACATCATACTCCCCTGGGAAAAAATTCATGGACTCTTGTTCATGAGATCCTGCACTGACCTTCCATGCTTTTGGATATTAGATTCACTCTCCCAATTGACATCTTATATTGGATGTCCCTTATGCTTGACCAGATACTCAAAATAAGTCTTTCTTCGGGTCTTCTTACCAATCCTCAGATCAACAATCTTTTCCATCTGTGGTTTTTCTGCTATAGGCATATGTTTCTCCCACTAAATATTATCTTGATTTGTTGATCCCTCTATGTCATCCTTCTGTAAGGATACAGGTCTGAGACATTGAATATGGGAGATATGCCCACATCATCTGGTAGCTCGATCTCATAGGTGTTTGCATCAAACTTCCTCAAGATCTTGCATGGCCCTCTCTTATTCATCTTTAGCCTGTTATGTGTCCCCCTAAGGAACCTATCCTTCTTGAGATGTGCTAGAACCTGATCTCCTATTTCAAATTGATGTTCTTTGTGATGTTTATCAACTCTGCATTTATACTCTTGGCAAGAATTCTGCAACTTCCCTCTGATCTTGCTATGGATCTTCTGCATTTCTACAGCAAAATATTCTGCTCCAATGCTCCTAGTCTAAGTTTTCTCCAAGTCTCTCAACTCAAATACTCCCATGGGTTGCATTCCATACAATATTTGGAACGGGCTCTTTCCAGTGCTCCTATTTGGTGAGTCATTATATGCAAACTTTGCTTGTAGCAGAATCTGATCCCACTTATTATGGTGCTCAGTGACCAAAATCCTCAATAAATTTCCCAAAATTTTGTTTACCACCTCAATCTGCCCATTTGTCTAAGGGTGATAATCTGAGCTGAAGGAAAAATATGTCCCCAACTTCTTTTATAGTGTTCTCCAAAAATGACCAACAAATTTCGTGTCTCTATCTGAGACAATGCTTCTAGGTAGGTCGTGAAGTCTCACAACTTCCTTAAAGAACATATTTGCAACATGTGTTGCATCACTGGTCTTCTTTCATTGTCATCTTCGAAAATCTATCCACCACCACAAATATGGAATCAAATCCTTTTTGTGTTTGTGGCAGTCCCAACACAAAATCCATTCTTATTGCATCCCAAGGCCTCTCTGGTATGGGCAACGGTTGATACAATCCAGTGTTCTATCTTTTACCTTTTGCATGTTGGCAAATTATACATCTATTCACGAATTTAATTACATATATTCTCATACCTATCCAATAGTATGAACTTCTCAACTACGCAAATGTCTTATCATGGCCAAAATGTTCAGTCAATCCTCTACTATGTTTTTCCTTCAAAAGGTTATCCCTCATTGAGCATTTTGGTATGCACAATTGATTTCCCTTGAACAACAATCCATCTTGAATCATATACTCTATCTACTGGCTCCTATCTCTCAGCATAGGATTCGTACATGCTTCATATGCCTCCTTGAAATATGGATCATCACTGTACATTTCCTCAACGTGTTAGAACCCTAAGGTCTTTACCTGAAATTCATGTAGAGTCAAACATCTCTTGCTCAATGCATCAACAACTTTGTTAGAATTCCCAGCAATATGTTTTATGACAAAAGTAAAATTATGCATAAACTCAATCCACTGCGCATGCCTCTGATTCAATTTTTCCTATCTGGTTATGAATTGTAAAGCTTGATTATTGCTATAGAAGACAAATTCTTGTTGGACAAGGTAATGTCTCCATTTCTTCAGGGCTTGGATTATGACATAAAACTCCTTGTCATAGGTGGATTATTTTCTCTTAGTCTCATTCATCTTCTCACTGAAGTAAGCAACAGGTCTATTTTCCTAGACCAAAACTCCTCCAATTGCAATGCCACTTGCATTGCACCTTACCTGAAATGTCTTCTCAAAATTTGGCAAGAACAGAATTGGTCGCTTCGTTACTTTCTCCTTCAGTGTATTGAAACTCTTCTTGGCCTCCTCTATCCATTTAAAATACTTGTGCCTCTTCTTCACGATATCCATCATTGGTGCACAAATTCCACTAAAATCTCTGATGAACTTCCTATAGAATCTCTCTAATCCATGGAAGATTCTTAACTCAAAAATGCTCCTTGGTGATGGCCATTCTTTGATTTCTTTCACCTTCTCTAGATCCATCTTTAGCTTGTTTCAAGTGATCAAAAAACCCAAGTAAATGAGTTATGTTTTCATAAAAGAGGACTTCTTCAGGTTTATCAACAACTTATCCTGTTGTAGTATCCTCATCACCAGTTTCAAGTGCCTTAAATGCTCCTCTTTAGTCTTGCCAAATATTAATATATCATCTAGATACACTACCATGAACTTGCCAATGAAAACTTTTAGTATTTCATTCATCTACCTTATAAAAGTACTCGGGGCATTGGTTAAGACAAATGGCATAACAAGCCACTCATAAAAACCTTCATTTGTCTTAAAGGTTGTCTTCCACTCATCACCTTCCCTCGTTCTGATTTGGTGATATCCACTTTTAAAATCTATATTAGAAAATAAATTTTCTCCACTTAAACAGTCCATCAAATCATCTATTCTTGGCAAAGGGAATCTATACCTAATAGTGATCTTATTGATGGCTCTCGATTCTGTACAGATTATCCATCCTCCATATTTATTTGGACTGAACATAGTTCGTATTGTGCATGGACTCAATATCTCTCTAAATAAACCCTTGTCTAACAATTCCTGGACTTGGTTCTTTAACTCCTCATTCTCTCGAAGTGTCAGTCTATAAGTTGCTTTGTTTGGCAGACTTTCTCCTGGTATCAAATTGGTATGATGACTGATAATTTTGATGGGTGGCAATGAATTAGACAGCTCATCCACCACTATGTCATAAAAATTATCCAATAATTCCTGAACTTCTTCAGGTAAATCATCCATTGAAGTAATTGTAAGGATAAATCTGGGTTTCCTCACGACAACAAATTGCATCTCTTGTTCTTTCATAACTTCTTTCAGGAGTTCATTCCCACTCATGAGAAGTATGCTTGTGTTGGCTTCCCCTTTCATTTTCTTCTCCTCTATTAGAAATAACATGTGTTTCCTATAATTCTTCTCCAAGGTGTATGTATTCTTCCTCCCATCATGAATGACATTCCTTTCAAACTTCCATGGTCTTCCCAAGAAAATATGGCATACATCCATGGGAATTACATCACACATAATTTCATATCTATATCCTCCTATCTTAAATTAAACCAAGCATTGTTTAGTAACCAATACATGGTGTCCTTTCTACAACCATGAGACTTTATATGGCTCTGGTTGTGCAGTTGTCTCTAGCTCCAATTTCTCCACCATCTTCATGGATACTAAGTTATTAGTGCTCCCACTATCAATGATCACCTTGCATACTTTTTCTTTAGTCTTGTAAGATGTCCTAAATAGACTGGTTCTCTACACTGGACTTTTAACTTCTGTCTTTGGTTTTAAGAAAACCTTCCCCATCATTAGGGATGTTCCATCCTCTCCTCCCTCTGCCTCAATAGTCCCTCTTTGTTCTTTTGAAATGTGAGCTTCTCCTCCTTCTTTCTTTTTCTTGGGGCATTCCCAGGACATGTGCCCTGTCTTTCCAAAGGCATAACAACTTATTCTTCCTCTCCCTCTTCCTCTAGAAGAGTTTCTTCCACCACCCTGTCTTCCTCGGAAACTTCCTCCTCTTTCTGAGTGATTGTGCGGAGTTCCATCCTTGTGTTTGGAATTATGCACCTTGTCATGGGAAACTCCCTTGCCTTTGTTCGGGGCTGATATTTTACCTCTACCTCATTGGCTTTGTTTTCTAGAAAACTTCTCTTCTAACTTTAGTGATAATTGATAAGCATCCTCCACTGTCCTTACCAACATCATGTTGAGCTCATCCTGGATTTCGTAGCTCAGGCCATTGATATACCTGGAAATTTTTTATTCATCCCACTCTCTTTGTCCAACTCTGATGTTCATCTTGTAGAACTCCTCTGTGTATTCTTTGACTGTCATACCCTTCTATATTAGGTTCTATAGCTTCCTAAACAGATTGATCTGATAATCTTTGGGCATGAATTTAGCCTTCAACTTAGCTACCATTCTATCCCAATTCTTTATCTTCATTTTTACTTTACTTCACCTCTCAACCTGTAGTTCATCCCACCACAATGTCGCATGTCCTTTAATCCTGGTGACAACATGTCTCACCCTTTTCTCCCCATCAACATCTTCACAATTGAAATATTTTTCCATGGACCTTATCCAATCTAGTAGTTCTTCAACATCCAAATTTCCTTCATACATTAGGACCTCTATCTTGGCTCTAGCTGCCAATCTAAAAAATGCTCTTAGAAAGATTTCTTCGACAACGTGTTCCCCTGCATCTTCTTCAGCTTCTACATATTCTATCCCAGCATCGTTGACATCTCCAACATCGAGTGCTCTTCTCTACCCTGCTTCATGTTAGAATATAGAAGATTGTGCTCGTTTTACCATTGACAATACCCTCCTCACCCAACCACTGGCCGAAGCCACCCTTCGATCACCTTGACCTTGACTGAGAAGAGAATCCTAGTAGAAATCAATAGCCAAGAGAGGCTAATGCACCAAGCAAGAAAATAGAATCTAAGCTGAACAGATGATCCCACCCAGAAGCTAGCACACCACTTTCCAGCTCTCCCAGAAACTTGCACACCAAACTATTGTTGCCTGCAACTGCCTGCGCAGATTTTTCTCTCACTGCAACTGCTGAGATCATGAAATAATGAAACTAGTGCCCTGTATTTATAGTTAACTGGGCAGGCTAACTGGGGTCGAATTCTCCTTCTGGGTATCAATAAATTCAATTTAAATGTATTTGTTCAGTTGGCAACTTGTCTAGGGTTTCCTTCAATTCTTTTCTTCCTTCCGGAGGATTCTAGTCTCGTCATAGGTCATACTAGAGGTTCATACCTCCCAAATCTACCATAATATCAACACTCCCTCCTAGCTAGGGAGGTATGGTCTTGAGCACAACAGACCATTCAACTAGTAGCACTATGAGAACCTGTCATTATTATCCGACTGGATAATCTCCTATGACAACTGGTACAATATCATTCAATAGAATACACATGTGTCTATTCCGGTAGTACGCAACTACTCAAACTATGAAACATAATCACAAACAGTAGCATATCTACTGTCATTTATTCTTCATAACAAACATCTGATAGCAACCTGCATAGAAACAATGTTATGATAAAAAATGAATCATCTGGGCCAATCTTTCACTCATGTCTATGAGATCTGAAAGAGTGTCTGCCCTCAGTATAGAATATCAAAAATGGGCTATCTACCCCATTCTTCTCAACAAGGAAGAAGGATTATTTCTGATTTCTGAGCTTGGACCATTTCTCACCCTAGGCCATTCTTCCTACACTAATTAAGGTGCACCCTGGACATAATGTATAAACCCTAAGAAATGTTTGGACCATTCCTTACCCTGGGCCATTCCTCCGACACTAAACAAAGTGTAACCTAGAGAGAATGAGTCTGCCCTAAGTAATGACTGCCCCTGATTGTTGAGCCTGAACTATTCCCCACCTTGGGCCATTCCTCCGACACTAAACAAAGTGTAACCTGGAGAGAATGAGTCTGCCCTCAAGGAATAACTGTTTGGACCATTCCCCACCCTGGGCCATTCCTATGACACTAAACAAAGTGTAACCTGGAGAGAATGTATAACCCTTGAGGAATGTTAGTCCTGCATCAACCTCCAAAATGGACCATTCTTCAAAACTGCTCACAACTATGAACTTCAAAAGAATGATTGCCCAGCGAGGCATACCATTCTACTTGACCACTACTCAGAGTGACTTCCAAGTGTTGGCGATGGAAGTCACCCCTGGATTACAACAGGAGCAGATCCCAACGCCCATCAGTTTATTGTCACGATTTGTTTAATGGGGTGATCAGATGGAAGTTAACTCAAAATGATGTGGTTCTAACTCCAGAACTAGGCCAGGCATGCATAGGTAGTTAAGGTCTTAGATAAACTTCAGACAGTAAGTTGTAGTAAGGGTGAGTAGGAGGAAGAATTGTATCAGAGAGATGCAAAGGTCTGTCGTAAACATCAGGTTTCTAACAAACTGTAGAAGAAGGAATCTAAATGCAAGATATTCTTACATTCAAACGCAGAAAACCAAAGAATACAATGATGCCACAATAAATACTTTATCATAACATAATTGCAATAACTCGTGTGAATCCATCGATCACGAACTCTCTCAGTATGAGATGAAAAATAGATGGGGTGAGAAGATTGTTTGTCATTAAGAAAGAAATCTTATATACCAATACATAACCAAAGAACTAGAATGTGTGCTAAAACTTTATAATCGGGAGCTTCGCTCTACCATCGATGGATTACAAAATACAAAGACTGAGTCTATATACTCAGAAAAATTCTCCTATCAGAAGCGTGCTCAACCATCCAAGGCTTGGTGTCCTTTCAGCCGAATTCGGACAGATATCCTTCGTCAGACGCAATATTAAATGTGCATGGCTCCTGTAAGGGGAGTAGATGAGCCATTAAGAGCCAAGTTAGCGTGTGCAGACCGCCTCTGGCTAGTCGAGAATTGGGCATGGCCTCTTTGGAAAAATTGGTACACAGGACCCTCTCGAGCAGACTGCTTGCCAGACCCTCCATACTTCACACTTAATGAATGATGAGAGGTTTCAACCACCCCTTCTTGCCTTCATTTACTCCAAGAAAAGGCTAGGATCGAGGTCGGTTCCAATAGAAACTAGAGGTCATGACAGGCCTCTCTGAAACTCGGTGCCTTTGACCCCTTTTGCACAACTCTTTTCTTTCCCCAGTGTCCATGGGCTGTGACCCTGTGTTTACTCTCAAAGGCGCTTTAAACGTTCGTGAATAGGAAGGGGCTGATCCCTGTTTCTTGAAATCGCAATGAGCGAAACGCCAAGACGGCTTAATATGGCGCCACACGTCCCTCTAGATATGACGGCTCTGAACTCTCCCGACAATGTCGTGGGCCTAGGTCCTAGACAATCTCGGCACCTCACACATCGGGAATATGACGATGCTACATATTGCACCTCGAAATCACGATGGGTGAAACGAAAAGGAGCCTAATCGTGTGCCAGGTGTCTCCTATGGATGGATGGTCGATATTTCTCCGTAATACTGTGGGCCCAACTTTGGGCGCCTTCGGCACTTTTGGGGTTTGGGGTTTCGAGATGCAGAATGATATGGAACTTTCACCCTTTGAACTCACGACTGCCGAAAAGCTGACATGACCAGATCATACGCCATGCACCCTCTAGATGGACGGCTGAGATTCTTCCCCTCATACAATATGGGCATGATGTATTTGTGCTAGTCTCGGCGCAACTCCGCTAACCACGATTTCCCGCCAACCATTGATCTGCTCCTTTGGATGAATCCTGACCATTGAGATCAGACTGCTCGCTTGATTTAAGCCCGAAATGGATTTCTTCTATGAGCTGCGCTCGGTGCTCATCGCGCCACTTGTAGACTTGATCGCTCTTGTGCTTCGGACGAGAAATGTTACTAACATTAGGCTCCACGGGGGATAGAGTCATCCCTGTGATGCTCTAAGGATGCATTTTTCAGTTCTAGTGCCTTGCTATTGGGCTATGGAATCGTTTACTAAGCTGAGACAATAAAAAAAAATAACTAAAAGGACAATATTTACAAAACACAGGAGCCATGGAAGGCTCAGACAAAACATTTTTAAAAAAAATGCCCATTTACTGGGCTACTGAAAACTTCTTCACCCTCCAAATCCTGCAACCTGTATGTGTTATTTGAGAAAACTTCAGATATTTTGAAGGGCCCGATCCATAGGGATTCAAATTTGTCGTGTTTTCCCTTGTCTTGCTTAGGAGCATCCCATTTCAGTACTAGGTCTCTTATCTGGAACTCCTCCTTCTTGGCTTTCTTATCAAAAACCTGCTTGGTCCTCTGCTGATGGCCCTAACTTCTGATCATTACCTGCTCTCTGGCCTGCTGGACTTCTATCAACTAATGAATTCTTCAGATCATATCATTGGGTTCTTCTTGATAATCCTAGAGGAATTTCGCTATGGGAATGGCCAGCTGAGAAGGGAAGAGAGCTTCTGCTCCATAAACTAACTGGAAAGGGGAGATGCCTATGCATCTCTTTGTGGTCACCCGATCGACCCATAGAGCGAATTTCAGTTTTGAATTCCAAGCCCTTTTGTTGTCCTCCAGTAATCTTTTGATGATCCTTATTGGGCTTTGTTGGAGGACTCTGCTAAACCATTGCCCTGGGGATAGTATGGGGTGGAGTGAATCAATTTGATCCCAAACTGTTCACAGAACTTGACTAACGGCTCAGCCTTAAAAGAGGCTGCGTTATTAGTAACAATCTTCCTTGGGCAACTGAACCTTACGATGAAGTCTTCCAAGAATCCAATGATTACCTTGTGGGAAGCACTCCTGGCGGGGATAGCTTCGATCCACTTAGTAAAGAAGTCTGTGGCAGTCAGGATCCATCTATGTTGTCTACTGGAATAGGGTGGATTTCTCCAATAAAATCTAGGCCCCATTGTTGGAAAGGTCCCGAAACAACTACAGGCTTTAAAGGCAGGGAATTGAGCTACTGCTTTCCTGAAAATCTTTGGCATGTGATACAGGCTCTAACCCCTCTATGGACATCAACGAACAAGCTGGGCCAGTAGTACCCAGCTCTAAGAATTTTGTGGGATGTGGTTTTCCAGGAATGGTTCCCTCCACACAGGTCGTTGTGAAATTCGACCATGATCTTGTCGGCCTCTTGTGGATCCATGCATTTTAAAATCACTCCCAAGGGGTCTTTCCAGTATAAAATTTCATCGGTAAGGCAGTACCTGGCTGCCTTGAGCTTCAGATCTCTTGCTTTGTTTCTTTGTAGGCCATCTGGGGGCCGCAATTCCTACAAAAAATATATGACATCCTTATACCAAGGACATTGAGCCAATGGGGGCTCTCTTTGAGGGTCTATTTCAGACAATTGACCCCACTGAATTCCTGAGCATTCATTCATGAAACTTACCCCCAAAGATTGGCAATTGGCTTCAGCCAGCAGCTTGGCTAAGCCTTGACCTTTGATCAATTTGGTAGGCCTTATTTCCAAGTCAAATTCTAAGATCTTGGCTATCCAGTTACTCCTCTTCCCGTCAATGTCAGGTTGCATGAGGATGTCCTTCACAGAGGCTGAAGGAACGTATGTGGTCACTTTAGAGTGAAAAACATAGACTCTGAAATATTTGAGAGCTTTCACTAAGGCGTAGGCCTGTTTCTCCATGATCTCATACCTAACCTCTGCATCTCTTAAGGCCTTGTTGAAGAAGGCAATGGGTTTCTCTCGCCCTTCCTCATTTCCTTGAAACAATACCACTGCTACTGTATCAAAAGAAGCGAAAGAGAAGATTAGAAAATCTTTGGAATAGTCAGGATTGATCAGCACAGGTGCCTCAGTCAATGCCCTTTTTATTTGGGAAAAATATTCCCTGAGTTCAGCGGTCCATTTCACTTCATTTCCCTTCTTTAGCATGGTTGTGATGTGTTTCACCATCTCAGCGAAATTCGAGATGAATCTTCTCAGAAAATTAATCTTTCCCCAAAAGGCCTGAACTTCCTTTTTAGATCTGGGAAGTGACAGAGTCCGAATTGCCTCCACTCTGCTAGGATCAATCCTCACTCCTTCTGCTGATACTATATGGCCTAATATCTTCCCCTCCTCCATAGCAAACAAATATTTTTTGGGATTTAGGGAAAGGCCAAACCTTCGACACTTTGAAAAAACCTTTCTCAGGTGACAACAATGCTCTTTGTCGGACCTAGAGAAAACTGTTATGTCATCCAGATAGATCACCACAAACCTATCTTTCTCCCCGACGAAGGCTATATCCATGGCCCGCTGAAATGTGGCTCCTACATTCATCAACCCAAAATGCATTTTGGCATACATGAATGTCCCCCAAGGAGTGGTCAAGGCCGTTTTTTCTCTGTCCTCAGGCATGATCGATATCTGATTATAACCAGAAAAACCATCGATCATGGAAATCCTAGATGCACCGGTTACCTTCTGCAATATGTGTTCCCTCCTGTTCAGGTTCGTGAAGTCGACACAAATCCTAATTTCTCCACTTTTCTTCCTTATCAGAACCAAATTGCCCACCCATTCGGAATATCTCATGGGGACAATGATCTGGGCCTCTAACAACTTATTTACTTCTTTCTCCATGACAGGCAGCAACATGGGATTTATCTGTCTTAGCTTCTGCCTGAATGGCTTAGCCTCTTCCTTCAGTGGGATCTTGTGTTCAATGACAGATGTGTCATACGTCTTGAGGTCTTGGTATGTCCATGCAAACACATCACCAAATTCTTTCAGCGACTCAGTATATTCGGCCCTCTGTTCTGTGGTCAAACTCCTTGACATCTTGACAAACTTAGGCTCCTCTGGTGTGCCAATGTTGCACTCAGTTGTGTCAACATCTTCATCTAAAACTCTACCCTTTACTGCCACATCATTTCCATCGAACAATCTTTCTAAAGGAATTAGTCCCCTCGAAATGTGATTGCTAGGTAGTTGAATAATCTAGTGGTTAGCAATTTTATTTAAAAACACCTCAGGGTGAGGGTCACCTCTCGTGTCAGGATCCTGATCAATGTGCAACGCAGAAAATTCATCAATAGATTGGAGAAATTTTTCGATTTCCAGATCATCCTCGAATACCTTCCAATTCTTGACATTGTCTGGTACAAAGGGCCTATATTCGATCTCAACATCACCTTTGGCCATAGACAGCTGAGGGACCTTGAACTGGCTAGCTGAAGCAGCTAAAGAATCGGCCACAACATTATCCTCCCTTGGAATAAAAGAGATGTTGAGGGCTGAGAAGAAATTGTTAATTAGGTCCCATACTTCATTTCTATAATTTCTGAGTCGAGGGTGCTTAGCCTGATAAGCATTTCTGATCTGTTGGACCACCAACTCTGCATCTCTGAACACTGCTACCTCCTGAATTCTCATTTCCCTTCCAACTCTTAATCCTATAACAAGGGCTTCATACTTTTCCACATTATTGGTGGTTTCAAATTCCAGCTTATATGACATGGATATGGTTTCCTGAGAATGTGACACAAAAAACACCCCAGCACCAACGCCTTCCCTGGAACAGGCTCCATCAAAAAACATTTTCCAAACGGGGGTGATGGAGGGAGGAAATCCATGAGGAGTGGTGGGCTGCTCTCTAAGTTCTAGAGGAGGCTCGGGAGAATGAGTGAGTTGCAGTAAACTGGAACCTAAATCAGTTTCCAAGGAAAAAATGGTATGGTTGGTAGGATTGGCTTCATCACTAATTATATAGGCCAACTGGGCTTCCCTATATAGCCTCCTATGTTCTCCTCCAAATACTGGGATAGTAGCATATGTGAGGTCCATCTGCAAAGTCCCCCCTAGCCTTTTTATCCAAGATCTTGATAACAACATACCGAACTTGGGGGGGACATCGACCACTACAATATCCATGACCATGCTTTTCATGGGAAACTGAAACAAGGTCACGACCAGGTCTTTGATAAGCCCAAGACATTGAACTTTCCTGGAGTTGAAGGAATAGAGGTCATGATATGCTCGGGTGACTTCTAGCCCTAATTCTTCCATGACAGTTTTGGGCATGAGGTTGTGAGAATCCCCTGAATCCATCAAGCAGTTGTGCAGTACCTTGTCATGTATGTTCACGGAAGTGTAGAAGGGAGGGGATGAGTCATTCCTATCTTCTACCATAGGACCTAGAATAACTACAGGCTTTTCATCTTGAAAATTAATGGCGTCTATGGGAAGGCATGAGATCTCGGACCGTAAAATCTCGGAGAATAATTTCTTGAACCCTTCATGTTTAATCAACTCGGTTAGGGGCACATGGATTCTAATTTTCTGAATTTCATGCTCGAAATTAAAAGAAGGTGTAAGCTTCTGGATTTCTCTTATTTTGGGAACATGACTCTGAACTATGGGAGAGAGGGGTCAGGTATTCTTACCTCTGTGACTGTCCGCTACTTCATGAGCAGGTTTCTCTGTTATAGAGGACTTCTCAGGAACATTGGGTGCTACTGTCTTTCTCTTAGACCTCAGATCATACCTGCATTGGCTGCCACTAGCCTTGCTTTCCTTGCTCAGTTCATTTAG